>SNQJ01S0043781.1:65820-87281 GCA_010110895.2 Picea sitchensis
GACAAGCATCAATGGGAATGACATCACATAATATTTCATCTTTATATCCTCCTATTTTAAATTCAACTAAACATTGTTTAGTGACGTTTACCTGATGTCCTTTTTGTAGCCACGAAACTCTGTATGGGCTTGGATGTGAAACAGTCTCCAGCTCCATCTTTTCTACCATCTCTGTAGATACGAGATTGCCTGTGCTACCATTGTCCACTATGACCTTGCATACTTTGTCCTTAGTTTTGCAAGCAATCTGAAACAGATTTTTTCTTTGGGCTGGGTTCTCTACCTCCTTCTCTGGTTTCAAGAGAACTTTCCTCATCATTAAAGATCTTTCGCCCTTAGTGTCTTCTCCCTCAACATTCCATCCTTTAGCTTCGACAATGTGAGTTTCACCACCATCTTTCTTCCTATCTGGACACTCATAGGATTTATGTCTGATTTTTCCATAGACGAAGCATTTCACTTCACCTCCTCTGCCTCTTCCTCTTCCTCTGGCTCGAGGAAAAGTATTTCTATCAGCATATTGCCTTCCTTGTGAGCTTCCTCCTCTCTCAGGTTGAGGTTTCTTCCCCTCTTGTTTAGCTTTCTAAGTTTTGTCTTGGGCAATTGTTTTTCCTCTGGCTTGACTTCTACCTCAGCCTCGTTGACCTTTCTTCCGACTCAACTTCTCTTCATCTTTTAGAGTTATCTGATAAGCACCTTCCACATTTGAATGGTCAGCATGCTCGTCTCATCTTGAATGTCATATCATAGACCATTCATGTACCTAGCAACTTTTTCATCATCGCTTTCCCGATGACCTGCTCTGATGTTTATCCTGTAGAATTCTTCAGTGTATTCCTTCACTGACATCAACTTTTGTCTCAAATTCTGCATCCTCCGAAACAGAGTGATTTGATAATCCCTGGGTATGAATTTGGCTTTCATCTTTGCAACCATTCTATCCCAGCTTTTGATTTTTGGCTTGCCCTTGCAGCGTATGTCAGCCTGCAATTCATCCCACCACAGTGTTGCATGCCCTTTAAGTCTAGTAATGACATGTTTGACTTTCTTGTCTTCCTCGACATATTCATAGTCGAAGCATTTGTCTAGAGCTCTAATCCAGTCTAGAAGTTCTTCAACATCCAAGTTTCCTTTGTACACAGGAATGTCCATTTTTTCTCTCGCACCTATCCTTGCAACAGCCCTGAATAGGCGTTCATCTGCAGCATCTTAGACTGCAACTTCTTCTCCTTTGTTTCTAGCTTCATTTTCACTTTCATCCTCGCTAATATCCCCAGCATCGACTGTGCACCTTTGTGTTGTCTCTATAGCATCAATTCTGGCACGTAACTCATGCATTTCTCTTTCCATCGTTGGATTAGGCATTGGCCTATCTCTTCTTCTCGGCGTCATGGTTGTAAAATTTTCCTCTTTTCTCTCTACTACATAAAGCAAAGAATCTATTATGTGCTCTGATACCACTTGATGCAGACCCCCCTACCCTTGGGCCAAGATCCGTGCAGGATCTTCACTAAAACCACACCAAGGGTTAATCCAACCCTTTGTTTAAGCCACAAAGGAATTCGGGTTTCGGGAGTTGGAGAGTCCCGATGTATTTCCACAGCTCTTGGAAAATGCCGAAATGTGAAACGTCAACGAAGGTTGACTGCTCCAACGCAACGAGCACAGGCCACCTGTTAGCCACTAGTTTTGACTTTCGGGACTTTGAGAGAACAACCAACAGTCGTTCATCTTCCCTTATGATTCCCCGAACTCTGAAATGCCAGAATTTCGAAATGGGCTCAACGTCCCATGGAATGCGAGATCGGTGGCCTTTCGGGATTTTCGCTGAAGCTTGACCCCTCCTTTGACTTCCGCCGCATGTATCCTCTGACTGATACTTGGGACCCGCCTTTTGGTGTTTCTCTCTTCATGATTTCAGGAGTTGTGTTGATGATGCAACTCCACTTCTTGAGTCCCGAAACCCCGAAACCCGATTGGTACCCAACGACTATTGTCCCTCAACCTTTTCAAGAATTTTTCCTTTCCCTCTTCGGGATTTCGCGAACCGAGAGTTTGAAACTCTCGATTCCAACGTCACTTCTTCCTCTACTTCCCGAACCTCGAAAAGATGAAATGCCAAAATTCCACTCCAAAGACATGTCGCGTTTCGCGACTTCGAGATTTTCAATGCAAAGACCCTCGACTCCTTGTCATCGAAATTGTCGAAATGTCGAACCCCAAATCCCCGAAATGATCTGTCGGCTCAAACTGACCACAATCAACAGTTCACGTTGACTCTTGATGTCAGGGTGGAGGTTGCATCCAACAACTAACCACCTTACAGCTCCCCTGGATCCTACGGTCCTCGCGGTTTCGTGAGTTCTCCATGGAGAATTCTGACCACCAGATGCACTCCTTAAAGACTTCTACCCAAACAACTCAGTGTTCTCCCTCCTGAACTCGACTTCTATGAGTCGATTTCGATCTCAGTCTTCCTTTGAGCACTTCAAAGGTGTTATCCTTCCTCAACTTTCACTTGTAAACTCAAGCTTCCCAAAACGATCCCTGCTCGTACTCCTTGCAGAAAATCTTCAAATAACCTCTGGTTATTTGAGTCTCCGACCCTATGCACTCTTTGAAACAGTGGTCCTCTCAATATTCCCCTTAGTTGATAAGTTCTAAGGCTCCAAACAGCCTGCGCACACCTTGCATGGCTCTGTGCTTCACCTGCACTTCAGCTGGTATGAGAACAACGGTATCTCTCCTGAGCTTTCTGAGATGAAACTCAGACCCTCATCAATGCACACCTTGCGGGCGTTCACTGCACTCCTTGAAGGAATTATTAGGAAGATAAACAATTGAAACTCATTCTTCTCCTCTCTCAGACTTCATACATTCACCATGAAATCATACACACAATGCAGCATTGAAACAAATGCATAACAGAGAAACGAATTAACTGTAAACATACCATTCAACAAATGTAAACTGTAAGCATCATAACACCATGAAAGTTGAGTCAAAGCTTCATATATTAACTCAAGTGCTCCTGTACATGGGTTCTTCTCTACAACTCTCTGCTACAACTCTACAGCTAATGAATTCTGAATGATCATCCTGTTACAAGGATGTCTATATCTGTTTTCCCTCCTACGCTTCTAAACTGTCTAATCTATTAAATTAAATCTACCTACTTGCATTCATTACGCATAAATGCCTCTACAATCGACAGATGAGAGAAACACTCAAGATCTGTTTACAACATCTAGATATAAATGTAAGTACGCTTCCCTTAGCTATTACATTAATGTCCATTCATTAATCTCAAAACACTTCAAAATGTGCGCTAGTGTTTTTCCAGTTGTCTCCCGCTTTTACGTTGCTTGCTTGGCTGGCTGCTTACGATGCTCCTGCATCACTATTAATGAGCGAAATGTACAAAACTGTAGAAATATAGAGTGAAAGACTCACTAGAATGGTGGCAGCTTATCTTTGAGAAGAGATGTGACGGCTACTCACATTAGAAATAATATAGTTACAATGAGGCTCTAAAGGCCTTTTTAACATAAAGAAAATCCAAAACCCTAACCCCAGAAGATGAAAAGCCAACAATTTTGTGGACCCCGTTTTGGGTAGTTTGGTGTAACAACTTCCCAGGGGTGTAACTTTGGAATACAATCTTTGTTTGGGGCGCACGATAGATCATTGGAAAGGTATAGTAGATGAGATTCATTTTGGGGGCTCAATAAAATCCTTTGGATATAATTGAGGTGTTCAATCCTGAAAAAACTTCATTTAGGGCCTCAAAATGGTCCAGAAAGTTTAGGAACTGAAAAATTGCTAAAAATAGTAAGTTGCCAGAAGACTGTTTTGAGCCAGTTGGAATAGGTGGGTGGCCATCGATATCCACCTGGATCATCTGTAGACTTTGAATCATCATCTTTACTTAACTTGCAACTCGTTTGCAATCTTCCATTCAAAACCTCTTTAGCATTTCTCTGATATACTTTGTAGAGGTTGTTTTCTGCATTTCCTTTTCTGAACTCTTGTTGTTGTAGATATCTATCCAGTCTAGAATACCATGCTATGGGGGCATGTTTTAGTCCATACAATTCTTTCTTCAACATGCACACACAATCTTCATTCTCTAACAACTGAAATCCTTCTGGTTTCTCAATGTAGACTTCTTCTTCAAGTTCCCCATTCAGAAAGGGTGATTTCACATCCATATACACTTTAATATTCTTGGAGCATGCATAAGCTAGGATCAATCTGATTGCTTCCATTCTAGAAACTGGGGAAAAAGTATCTTCAAAGTCTATACCTTCAACCTATGCATATCCTTTACATATCAATCTATCTTTGTTCTTGGTAACCTGTCCATCTTCATTCAATTTATTTCTAAAGACCCACTTTGTACCGATCACATTCTTGTACCTTGGTCTTAGAACCAATTCCCAAGTATCATTCTTATCTATTTGATCCAACTCTTCATCCATGGCCTTTTTCCAGAATTCATCCTTGTTGTCTTCTTCAAAACTGTTTGGTTCAATCGAAGATAAGAGTGCTAGGTGCAGTTGTTCTAGTGAACGAATTCTTCTTCTAGTCTCAATTCCTACAGCTTTGTTCCCGATAATTTGATCTGAAGGATGATTATTTTGTATTCATTTTCTAAGTTTCTTTGGAGGTACTTTTTTTTCTTTCTCTTATACTTCTATCTGATCTTCTTCATATTCACCTTCTGCTACTTCTTCATCCTTTGCTTCTTCTTCATAAACTTGTTCCATTGACTTCTTTTCTTCTTCCTTTAATTTTCATCCACCTGTTTCATCAACCGTTACATTGATGCATTCCACAAATTTATTGAGCCTTAGATTGTAACATTTGTATGATTTCCTTGTAATTGAGTAACCAACAAGTATGTATTTGTCCACACGAGAATCAAACTTTCCCATTTTTCCATATTCTCTTTTGATGTAGAATTTTATTCCAAAAACTTTGAAGTGCTTCACATTTGTTGGTCTTCCTTTCCGTAGCGTGTAGGGAGTTTTTTCACTGTTGTTTATGAGAATTAATCTATTTTTAATGTGAACTGTTGTATGCACTGCATGTGTACAAAAAACATCTATCAATTTAGAATCCATTAACATTGTTCAAGCAATTTCCTTTATTATCTTGTTCTTTCTTTTGACAACTCCATTCTGTTGAGGTGTCCTAACAATGAAGAATTGTTTTTTTATTCCATGCTTGCTGAAAAAATCCATCAATTCATTTGAAGTAAACTCTCATCCATTGTCCAATCTCAAGAATTTGATTTTTGAATCCATTTCATGTTCAACCATTTCCTTGTATACCGTGAAGTTTTCAAACACTTCTGATTTCTTCCTGAGCAAACAAACTACAATCATCCTTGTATAATAATCAACCAATAACATAAAGTGTTGCTCACCTTTTAAACCCTTTGTTCTAGTTGGTCCAACCAAATCAGTATGCATAATTTCCAATGGTCTTGTTGTGGAGTATTCCTTTGATTTGAACCTCATCTTTGTTTTCTTTCCTTTTTGACAATGCTTGCATAATGTGTTGGTTGGCTTCATGATCTGGGGAATTTCTCTAACTTCTTCATTTTTGTTGACTTTGATGAGGTTATCGAAGTTTATGTGACCCATGCCAAACTTCATCTTTATTTCCTAGACAACACTTTTCATTTCTAATTTCACTTAATACATATATGTTTCTTGATGTTCTTACAACTGTTGCAACCAATTTTCCTGAACCTTCTTTTCTTATCTCCCACTTCTGTGAATCGAACATAAGTTTGTGACCTTGGTCACACATTTGACTTACACTTAGAAGTTTATGTTTCACATCTTCTACTAGTAGAACATTTTCTTCCTTGGTATTCTTGTTTCCAATTCTGACTGTGTCCTTTGCAATGATTCTAGTTGAGTCATCATTTCCAAAGGAGACTGGTCCATCTCTTTCCTTTATCAATGTCAGAAACATATCCTCATCACCTGTCATGTACTTTGAGCAGCCATTGTCAACATACCAACCATGTTTCTTTTGTTTATCTTGTAGAGCGAGTGTGAATCCTTCATTGTTATATTGATTATGCTTTCTTATCCATATTCTCTATTGAGGTTCTTGTCTGTGACTATTTTTATTATGTTGTGATTCTCTAGTAGGGACTTTGCTTCTACAATCTTTAGCCATGTGTCCAAAGTTGTTGCACTTGTAGCATTCCACTTCAGTTCTCAATGATTAAAACTTATTGTAGCTTATTCTCTGTGTTTCATTAGGCCTTCTTTTCTAACCATTTTGTGCATGAATTTCAAAGTTTTTTATATTCCTGCTATTATCTCTGCAATTTACAGCTTTATGTCCAAAATTATTACATGCATAACATAAACCAAAAATGATAGTTTGAAACCTGGGAGTTGAAGATCTTCTGAAAGAAGTTACTCTTCTAAATCCTTGTTCTTTGTGAGGCATGTTTGTTTCTGACTATCGCTGATTCTGAAATCTGAATCTTCTAGGTGGAGGAGTGTCCATGTGATCTTCCTTGTAAAACTTCTTGTCTCCTCTGATTGTCTTTGCATAGCTTCTTGGATGTGTTTCTTGATATGTAGTTTTGGATCTTGAGCCTATTCCTGTCTGATTGTATCCTAGCCTGGACTTGTAATGATGTGGCCTCTGACCGTTGATAATGTTATCCAAAACCTTTGATCTATTCTACATGTTTTTTCTGTTGAAGGGATTTTCTCAATGTGACAATCTTTTCTTGCAAATTTCCAATGATCCCGTCATTTTCTTCCAACTGTTCTTTAAGTGATTCTTCGATTCTTTTTTCTTCTTCAACTTGAATTTTTAAATTAAATATCATCTGCTCCAATTCTTCAGAGTTGGAATTTTGTGTTTCCTCTTTTCTTTCTAGTTTTGCATGTAGTGATTTGTTTCTCTTCTTTTCCCTTGTTATAACATTTATGGCACTCAACAATTCTTATCTGTAGTCAACTTCTTCCTCTTCATATTCTTCTTATGTGTCTTATTTATCAGAGTCTTCTACTTCCATGAATAGAACTCTTTCTATCTCACCTTCATTGACTTCATCTTCGTCTGATGAGGAGATGTCTTCTTTGGTGCATAAAATTTTCTTGAAGACTTTCTTTTTTGTTCTTTTGTCTTTGTATGTTTGTTTTCTATTTGAATCATCTTCTTCATTTATTTTCTTTTTATTATGAGGACATTTGTTAGCAGAATGACCAATACCATGACAATTAAAACAAATCAATGGAAGCTTAACTCTATATCTATCATCGGTTCCCTTTTTCAATCTTCTGACGAAGTTGGATACTTCTTCATCATCTTCTGAGATATCATTGTTGCTGCTATCTTCTTTTGTCTTTTTCTTTCCATTTTTATTTGAATTCTTGGATGCTTTAAATGTTGCTTCTTTTATACCTAGATTCTTTTGTTCAATTCTCATTTAGTAGGCTGTGAAAATTCATTGTAGTTCATCCATGCTTATTGAATCCAAATTTGTTCTTTCTTCTAGTGTTGAGACCTTAGGATCAAATCTCATTGGAAGAGATCTTATTACCTTTTGAACAATTATAGATTCATCAACTTCTTATCCCAATCCTCTAATTGCATTCATTGTTTCATCAACTCGTAAGAAGTAAGTTGCAATATTCTCATCTTCCTTCATTTTCAATTATTCAAATTGACCTCTGTAAGTTTGAACCTTTGTTTCCTTGAATTTTTCATCTCCTTCATAAATATTCTGAAGTTCGTCCCAAATTTCTTTTGCGGAGATACAATGCATAACTTTTCCAATAACTGAATCACCAAGACCGTTTAGAAGTGACTTTTTGGCTTTTGAATTGTTTAGGATGAGCTTCCTTCCATTGTCATTTGTTGGTGGAACTGTTGGTTTTTTATATCAATCTACAACTAATTTCCAAACCTCAAATCCCCGTTCTTGTACATATGTTTTCATCCTTCTTCTTTAGAATGCATAGTTTTGTCCATCAAATTGTGGTATTCCATTTTTATACATATTGTTGCTCTCCATGATCTACCTTTCAGTGGTTAAACTAATTTATGAAGGAACCTGCTACGATACCAATTGTTGGATTACTGAAAGCATGGGTGAATCAACAATAGATCTTTTTAATCATTTTAACCACAATATGTAAGTTTTATTTATCTTTATGATCAATATAACATTATCATCCAATAAATGCAGAGTAAATAAACCATAAATAATGAACAATCATACACATACATAGTACACCAATATTTTTACGTGGAAACCGAATGTAGGAGAAAACCAAAAAATGTTTTTTCTTATATTTCTTTAAGAATTACATTCATTGGAAGCACCAATATCCTTTGTTCTCCAGCTGCAACTGGAAGGAGGCTTTGACCCCCTACATTTTCAGGCCACAACCTAAGGGAAGATCCAACTCCCAAATTCTTTGGCTACAACTAGAAGGAGGCTACAATCCCCTATTTTCTTTGGATAAAAGAGAAAGGTGGCTACAACCACCTATCCTTGCCCCATCATGTCATCTTGAAATATAAGTGAAATTATGAAACCACTGCCACGCTTTCACTGTGAGATACACCACTGTAAACATGTACCAATATGTGCCAACAACCTATAACCAACCTGTACCAATATCATGTGATCAACTTGTACCTGTAACCTTCTTGTACCAACAAAAACCCATAGGTACGCGACCTGTCTGTGCTACATCTCGCATATGTATGTGACTTGTTTGTACTGCAGTTTGTGTATGTATGTGGCCTATCTATACTACATGTGTACGCTTCTAAAAAATAGGGTTTTCACCTTCCTAAAAAACTCTGACCCTTTGCTGCCTCTGTCACAACAACCTTCAACTTGACACTGTGTCCAAACTATAGTTGTTCCCTCTGCATACATCCTCATACATGTCCCTTAACCAAGTGAATCTATATCTCTCTAGTCATGTGTCATGCAAGTGTGTATAATCATGAACATGTATAATAACCCTCACATGGAATAAACATCAAATCCTTATTAATATATAACCTCTCAATACCTCAACCACTTCACAACCACTTCACAAATACAAGCTCTCAACCATGTATCACAAACTCCCTTAACCATATGCCAAGAAATTCAAGATGTTTCTCAACACTAACAAGATGTACCAATGATAGATATTAATTATGCCATCACTGTAGTTTTGTAGATATGACTTATACAGTAAGTGCCATGCGGCCAATAACCTCTCTAGGGAAAATCCTCAAATGTCCATAACCATTTCTCATGTAGACAACAACATCCAACTACACATAGAAATAAGACATACTTTTTGAACCTGTAGATAGATCTATTGTACTTGATCATTGTAGACCTTCGTGGGAGATTGCTTTCAGAATCTAGAGACATGGCATATTTATCTTCTCAAGTTTTTAGGGATTTTCCCACATGTGTTCTTACTTTTATACTTCCATCCCACGTACGTACATTCCCTTCTCCACTGCAGCCCGCATACACCTCAAAAACTAGGGGTTTTCAGTATTTTCTGCAATTCCCAAACTTTCGTCGTCAACCCTTTGTGCTACCTCAGACTTGCGTAACTTCAGATGTATCAATGAGTATCCGCAATAAACCTTACACAATAATAGATATTCAATGTGCTCAATAGGTTCTAATAGGAGAGCCTTGCTCTCTAATTTATACTTCCATGTAGCTTCCTCAAGGGGTTACTTTCTAACCAACTTGACCCAATTTCCTTCTTTTAGGGCTAACCCACTTTTAACCACTTGTCCACTTATAACCACTTTAACCACAAATAGTAAACTCTCCACTTCTAGTTGCAATTAAATGTTTTTTAATTATTTTCTTATTGCAACAACTTAACCCATGATTAACTCCTAGTTTCACGCACTTGACTAGTCAACTTCTTCTAGGAGCTTCTAGAGTAATTTAAATTCTTTGACCTTCTAGATAACTCATGAGGGTGCTCCAACTTCACAAGACCATAACTCTCTAACGATGAGGATTTACGTGACATTCCACATATCATTGTAAATGGCATGACATGTACTATCCATCTAGAATAGTTTTACCATCAAATATACTAACATTCATACCATTATACATCAAACAAACTTAAGTCGCTTAGCCATATTGTTGGAGCTACGAAAGTTTCTACCAAACTTGCTTAGTTATGGAAGTTGCTACCGAACTTGCTTCAAGGGTTGACATCAATGACAACCAACCCAATTAATCAACACCAACAAGTATATATATGAGTTCATATGTTAATAAAATATTTTAATAATTTATGAAAAATTCAATTTTCAAAATAGTACTTAAGTACACTCTATTTATATGTATTTAAGCAATAGATACACATTAGATATCTCTACAGTCTCCCCACGATTCCTCCTTGTAAATTCAAATTCTAAAGCCATTTATATCGTGAGAGACTACATGTTAGTAAGACTACTTCAAATTTGTATATTTATATATTTTTTTATTTTGTGTAGATTTTAGAAAAATGTTAAAACTATATATTTCAAAATAATATAAAAATGCTTATAATAACTTTTTTGAGTTTAAGGAGAAGAGAATTGTTTTAACATTTAATTATTTTCAACAAATAAAATATTAAATATTAGGGGAAAATCAATTATTTTTTAAAAAGTGAAATCTCAATATTACAATTTTTTGGGGTCTCATTTTGATTTATTTGGAAGAAAATCTTAAGAAATCTATTTGTGATAGAGTTGTATATATTTTAATATTTACATACAGCCATATATTAAAAATAAGTTGTTTATCTTCTTCCTATTAATATTCATTGTTGTGAATTTCCATGTGAAGAAAAAAACATTACCCATACTTATCATTCTAACTCAATCTTTATATATCTCCATTTGAGTTACACTTTATGAGATATCTTATCAAATAGGTTTTAAAATACAAATATTATAATTCAAATAAATCACACTTTATGAGATACCTTATCAAATTGGTTTTTAAAATACAAATATTATGATTCAAATAAATCATACTTTATGAGATATCTTATTAGGTTTTAAAATATAAATATTATGATTTAAATTATTTGAAATGTTATTTTTAATTTTAATTTTTCATTTTTATATAAAATATAAAAATTTAAATTTATATTATATAAATTTAAATAGAAAATTTATAAATTTATATATACTTAAAAATATATTTAACAAATTACTAAATGATACAAAATTATATAAAAAATAATTCATTCATACAATCTCACTAAATGCATATATAACATTCATACAATCTCACTGATATATATATATGAAATTTAGAATGTCATTGACCATTTTCACTAAATGCATTACATAAATATGCAAATACATATATATAATTTTACAATGTCGTTGACCATTGTCACTAACCACAATATAATATGAAAATGTATTATCAAAAAATTATGGTAGGAACATTATTACTAATTTGATATCCACGGATCTAAGGTATCTTAGGGCACCAGATAATCTGTACCATGTTTCTGATATTAAAATAATTGTTTATAATATTTATAATAATTGGCACTGGTCCAGGCGAATCAAATATAGATTGGGCTGAAAACTTCCCACATCTCTACCTCTAACCAGAGAGGGCAAGTCTACCTTTTATTGTATTAGAATAATAGAATCCAGAAAGACANAATCTTTATATATCTCCATTTGAGTTACACTTTATGAGATATCTTATCAAATAGGTTTTAAAATACAAATATTATAATTCAAATAAATCACACTTTATGAGATACCTTATCAAATTGGTTTTTAAAATACAAATATTATGATTCAAATAAATCATACTTTATGAGATATCTTATTAGGTTTTAAAATATAAATATTATGATTTAAATTATTTGAAATGTTATTTTTAATTTTAATTTTTCATTTTTATATAAAATATAAAAATTTAAATTTATATTATATAAATTTAAATAGAAAATTTATAAATTTATATATACTTAAAAATATATTTAACAAATTACTAAATGATACAAAATTATATAAAAAATAATTCATTCATACAATCTCACTAAATGCATATATAACATTCATACAATCTCACTGATATATATATATGAAATTTAGAATGTCATTGACCATTTTCACTAAATGCATTACATAAATATGCAAATACATATATATAATTTTACAATGTCGTTGACCATTGTCACTAACCACAATATAATATGAAAATGTATTATCAAAAAATTATGGTAGGAACATTATTACTAATTTGATATCCACGGATCTAAGGTATCTTAGGGCACCAGATAATCTGTACCATGTTTCTGATATTAAAATAATTGTTTATAATATTTATAATAATTGGCACTGGTCCAGGCGAATCAAATATAGATTGGGCTGAAAACTTCCCACATCTCTACCTCTAACCAGAGAGGGCAAGTCTACCTTTTATTGTATTAGAATAATAGAATCCAGAAAGACAGATCTTCTTAGCCTGTAAATGGGCGAGAGATCACATGCATGTATTTGTCATACTTGGAGATCCGATTCTTACTTTTTTGTAAGTTTAAAGAGGGTAATATGTTTGACTTTCATCACCCAATTGCCACACCTCTCATCTGGCTACCACCATATCTGATTCCATTCATACAGAAGTCTATATAGGATTCTATAATTGTTAAATCATTATGTTCTATTATTGGTGCTAAAGGAGGAATGTTGACATCCTTCCCTGAACAAAGATATAATAATTATAATAAGCTATATTAAAAAGTTGAACTTTCTGAGGAACGTAGAAGAAACAGAAGTTAAATTATGTTTTTTTTTTTTTAATGGTTTTTTTCAAATGTTTGTTTCGATCGCCTATATGTGTGAAAGAGCATCAAATTGATTGAAAATTCATTCATGAAATAGTATAAAATTATTGGACCCTTTTAGCTGTGTGGAGAGTACAACAAATCAATGCATTAATACCTGGACTTTGATGCTGACCTCTTGGTCACTGTGAGTGTTTAACTACCATAAAATTATGCCTATGCTTCTGAACATTTGTTTTCTTTTTATAACAAGGTGTAATTATTTTGATTATTATTTGTTTAAAAAATATGGAATCATATTTAATGTTTTTTAAAGAATGCAATTGTATTTAAGTTGGTTTTAAATATTATATTTAAATTTAAAGTAAAAACTATAACAATTAAATTATCAAATTTATTAATAAAAAAATTAAAGATTTACTTTAAATTCATTTTAACTTAAAATTTATTTCAGATAAATATTTATTTAAATTAATATAGGTAATTTAGATTTGTTTTTATTTAGATTTTTTAATGATAAGTTATTTAGCTATGGTTTATTTAAATTAATTTGGTTTACTTTAATGTGTTTTAAGTCTTTTAGATGATAAAAGAAAATTAATTGGATTTAGTTTGGGTGGTTGGGAAGAATGATTGTTATTTGTGGCTTTGTAACCTCAAAAAAAAAATCAATTACTAGAAGTCAAATACCTTTGGTAACACACAAATAACTCTAAATTGTTTATGGGGAAAAACATAAATCACTCAAAATTAAACTTATTTAAAAAAATGAAGAATATGAAACTTTTACTTTATTTTATTTTATTAATGTAATCCACAGAATTTTTAACCAGTTGTCAATCAACTTTCCAAACAAGCATTAGAATGAAGAAGCTAGTTGAAGGAGTTACAATACACAAGTTGTTCTAATCACATAATGTTTTTTTTGTATCACAAGTATTTAGGTATAGATTATGTTTTGATGGATCTAATGTATAAAAGTGGACAGGAAAATAAAATCCCAAGTTGGATTAGTTCTTATATGCTGTGAAGACAAGTTTTTAAGAACTCTTGGATTTCTCATTAGACTTTTTTGAGAAATATAGAGGCAAAAGTAGAATGTAAACATAATATGTATTATTGATAGTTTCCCTTAATTCTTAATAGAATAGTAGTGAGACTCTTTAATGTTATATGATGATGATGATGATTAACTTCCACTAAAACAGAATTGATTTATCAAAATTTTCTCTCACATTTTCTTTTAGCTTTGAAGGTTCAACATCCACCATTACTTTAATCTAGTCCTCTATCATAAATCAATAACACACGATTATTTAAAAATTTATATAATAAAATTAAACTAGCTACATCAAAGAATCTCCCCTCACCCACTAGATACTCATTTAACAACAAAACTCCTCAATTCAAAAACAAGTATATAACATTACATTTGAGTAATGAGATTCACTAACTCAAATAAAACTACTTTAAACTTGAATGTTTAACATTCACTCATTAAAATATCTAATAGATATGAAGTTAAGTTGATTATTAAAATACACAAGTTTAAAAACTACTTTAATATATTTATTTATTATTGATTTAAAATTATTTCAATATAAATTTACTAGAAAAATTTATAAATATTTCAATAGGTATGAAGTTAAGTTGATTATTAAAATACTCAAGGTTAAAAGCTATTTTAATATATTTACTATATTTATTTATTATTGATTTAAAATTATTTCAATATAGATTTACTAGAAAAAATTATAAATATCTAATAGGTATGAAGTTAAGTTGATTATTAAAATAAACAAAATTAAAAATTATTTTAATATATTTATTGATTTAGATCTATTTCAAAATATAGATTTATTAAACATTTATAAATATTGAAAAGAGAAAAATTTAATTACAAATAAATAAATAAATTGATTTATTGAAAAGAGAAAAATTTAATTACAAATAAATAAATAAATTGATTTTTAATATAGTTTAATTTTTTTAACACACTATAATGCTTAAAACACTCTATCACATAATGGAGTGTATTAATAGCAACATGCTCCAAACACTCTATCACATAATGGAGTGCCTTAATAGCAACAGGGTCCAAACACTCTATCACATAATAGAGTGTCTTAATAATATACTCCACTTAGTGAAAGTTTAAATTTTTTTAATTTCATTTTAATTTATTAATATATATTTTTATTTTCCAAACAATATTAAAAATAATACAATTATTACATCATAAATATTTATGACAATTCTTTAACTAATTAAACTGTTTTAAATAATTATAATTATATATATATATATATATATATATATATATATATATATATATATAATTAAATTAATTTATAAATATTTTTTTGTTTCCTAGTTTATTGTAAGGGGAATGAGTCACACAAATCCTTAACATAATGGATGACTTTATCATTACAGAATACCTTAACAACACACTTCCTCACTGACTATCTATACCTAAAAAAACATAAATATTTTATTAAAACAAAACTAATAAAAACAAATTTACATATTTATGAAAAAAACAATTTTAATTTTAATCAACCCAGTCCTTGGTAACTGGAATGGTTCATGAGCACAGAAGCTNAATTTATAAATATTTTTTTGTTTCCTAGTTTATTGTAAGGGGAATGAGTCACACAAATCCTTAACATAATGGATGACTTTATCATTACAGAATACCTTAACAACACACTTCCTCGCTGACTATCTATACCTAAAAAAACATAAATATTTTATTAAAACAAAACTAATAAAAACAAATTTACATATTTATGAAAAAAACAATTTTAATTTTAATCAACCCAGTCCTTGGTAACTGGAATGGTTCATGAGCACAGAAGCTACGTCTAAATTGGAACCTCAGGTTTATTCTAACAGTTTGAAAACGGAAGAGTGGATCATCGGGATTAGACAATTTGTTTCTTTTAATCGTAAAATAATGAATAATAGAGCCTTTGGCCATTTCTCCCCGCAGCTCGTTTGTGTGGAAAACAGAGAAAATTCCGCTCCTAGGGTTTTGTTGTTCGTAGGGCGTTGACCTTAGTGCCATTAGGTGCCGTTTCGTTTTGTGTTTTTTTATTATGGGTGGGCTAATGGCGGCTGGGCGAGAAGCGATGTGACAGTGAATGTTTGAAAAATTAATACTACGTAAAGAATAAGAAAGAGTACATTCCTATTCCTTAAAATAAATTAAATACGCGTTGGAGATGTCAAGTCAATGAGACTGACGACCATTGTTACCCAGACGGGCTTACACAGGCACCCCACTTACTTCAAACCCTATTCTATTCTTATCACAATGCATATAATATTATTCAAATCCAAGGGTGCCTGCCATGCAATCGGGAAAGAGGTGTTATAGGTGTCTGTAGATGATAAGGGCATTGATTCCAGAACGAGAAGGACAACCACAAAACACACAAACTTCTGCCGAGCATTACCATCTCGGCTTCAAGGGGAAGCTTAACTCATAGGGCCCATTCTCCACCATCACTTTCTTCGTCACTCTATATATGTTTTTATGGAACTTTCATTTCTTCATATTCATCCCTGCTCTCTGTCCATCTGTTTCATCAGAAAAAGAGGGAGAAGGGAAGATCTCGTGCTACCTACCTATATTTCTCATGCCCAAGTCATCTTTTGTGGAAGGAATTTAGGCCGTGCAGATCCTATTTCGTTTGGGATTCAGGTCATTTGGGACCTGATCGTATTGTGCACAGTGGCCTGACTAGATGGTATTGAAAAGTTCTGCTGAGAAGACAGTCATCAGGCCGGAATCCTTTCAACGATCCTGTACTGAGAAAGGCCCAGGTCCGTGCAGTTGAAACCTATAAGATCTCAGAGTTTTCAATACGTTAAGTTTGTAGCTGGATCCGCTACTGAAAAGCCCTTTTCTTCAATTCTCTGAATTTATCCCCCCGACCCATAAGCCCTTTCAAGGCCGATTAGTTGGATAATTTGAAAAGATGGGGAGAGCTCCGTGCTGCGACAAAGCTAATGTGAAGAAAGGACCATGGTCTCCCGAAGAGGACTCCAAACTAAAGGAATATATAGACAAGTATGGCACTGGAGGCAACTGGATCGCTCTACCCCAGAAAGTTGGTATGGCGTCCTTCCTATATCAATATTTCATCCAGAAATCTAGTAGATCGGCTTTATGTTTGACTTCTTTTCAGTTTTCTAACAGTAGGGCTTACTATTCCAAGGCCATAGATGGGTTCTTCTAGGCCACTGCCGTCTGATGAAAGTCCCGGAAGTTTTACATACCTATCCGATTATTATAACTGTCTGGTTGTGAAGATGTTACGTTTTGTTTTTAGAAATACGGGCAAGGTTTAGCTCTTATCGCCGTGCTTAGGATTCTAGGTTTTGTAATGATGTCATTAGAATTTATGTTGTATCTACAAGAAGAATGGGATTAGGGTTTAGGTTTTTAGATATTGTGTTTGGCGTTTTAGATATTACTGTTTGGAGTTGGGATCTTACTGGATTCATCTTTTTTCACAAGAGATTTCATTTCTGTAATTAAATTGTTTGAACCAGTTCTCAGGCCTAGGTATTGTGTTTATAATCCTCTATTCTGGTAGTTAGGTTATCAGTATGCACGACGCTAGTGGTACAGTCGAAGACCGGACCAGTAAATTGGTTCTCCTTTTACGTATTTCTATCATTTGACCTTTAGAATATGAGTATCTTGCAGCGCTTGTTGTATTGATCCTTGCTCTCTCTGTATACAGGTTTGAAAAGGTGTGGAAAGAGCTGCAGACTCAGATGGTTAAACTATTTGAGACCGAATATAAAGCACGGAGGATTCTCAGAAGAAGAAGATAACATCATTTGTAACCTTTATATCAGTATTGGTAGCAGGTAATCTACAATCAGCCAGCCTAAGAGATTCACAGATAAAAGATAAATAGCCATTCATTTATCTGTCAAATGTTTTTATAGTTACTGATTGGAACATAAGACCTGACCTGAGACTTCTCACATTTGTGCAGGTGGTCTATCATTGCAGCCCAGTTGCCAGGCAGAACAGATAATGATATCAAAAACTACTGGAACACAAGACTGAAAAAGAAACTGCTCGGGAAACGCAAGGATCAGCAAACCCGTCGTCTTGCGGCAGCCAAACAAGAAAGAAAGGACTTGCAAAGTTATGCTACACCAGAGGCCAATACAAGCTCACACATCTATGGGCTACAGCAACAACCTGGACGGCTAGATCACCATATGAGTATCAATATGAATGGTCCTTACTCTAATTTCAGCCCTAGATTAATCTCTCAGCTGTTTGAGCAAAATTGTGGCCCAACAATTACGGAATCCAGTTCAAGTTCAGAGCCAGCCACATTTCAGCTGAATCCTCAACAAGTCCTTGATCAGGAAGTGTCTGACCGTAATTCCTGTCTCAGGAAGCTGCTCCAGAGGCTTGAAGGAACTATGGTTGATCATCGTTCAAACAACTGCATGACCATGATGGGTACCAACTCCCAAATACAGGCATCCAACTGCATTAACGCCTCGGAAATACAGCATTCCACCGCTCATATTCAATATAACTCGGATGCTGCAAGCCAAATTTCCTATGAGACATCAGCCTCTCCCTTCATGTATGCAAGGCACATGGAGAATCATATAAAACTAGAAAATCCATCCGCAGCATTAATCCAAAATGATAATTCACTGGTTTTTTCTGCATCTAGCTCCCCTGAGGAAGGAAACTATGAACCGGCCTGGATGAATACTACCTTCAATACCGAAAATAACAACTTGGGAAGCTATGGATTCCCAACGGAATTGAATGATATATTATTATACAATAATGACTCGGTAGAACAGCAGAGAGAAGCCTTCAATTATGCGAGTGCTTCAGTCAACACCATGGATACTTCTGCTTGGTCCCAGCATGCGGATCTAAGGTCATCTACCAGCAGCTGCCCGAGTATTAATTATCCAGATCTTCTACCATCTCAACACTCTTTGCAACAAGAGATCTTCTTTCAGGAGGGACCTATCTTTGAATTATAGCAGGCAGTAGTATATACAGTATGCTTTCATAAATTTTCAGTTTTGGAGTGTGTGTGTATATATTGTAAGTAATATCTGTGGTGCATTCTATACATAACACTACGGAAAATAAAACATTCTCTGTACCGATAGTTATCAGACTTATATGTAAACATAAATAGCTATTTTTGCTTGGAATTTAATCCTGTCACTGTTCGTTTGGGTGTAGCAATTGTTGTTGGATATTGAATTAGTCAGTCGTCAATGATAGATATTCCTCTTTGGCCCTTGGGATTCTTCAAAGAGAACGGTATGTAATTATTCTTCTCGTTATGAAAAGCGTAAAAATGGTTTCATGTAATCTTTCTTATTAATGGTTCAGCAGGCTGTAATATTGTCTCGTTATATTCTTATCTTATTATACTTTGAATTTGAAGATCTGTTCTACCATAGACCGTTCAGCAGGCTCTGGCAAATAATGTATTGTACATTTCATATAGCATTTCAAGCTGTAGTTTCTCCAAATGATTTCCAACGTTATAGGAAAAGCACATGGATCTGTAGGAAAACGTTAAATAAACGAAGTATTAGACGGTTCACTGGCTTAAAGAACATGATTTCAGATTTGTAWAGTTACAACGCATTTGCTTGCCTTAAATAGATGAAACCAACTACAGGCTATGAGTTAGATCTGCGCGCCTTTGCTTGGAGAATTTTGTGTTTGTTCGTGTTTGTGTTTCGAGATTCGGCAAGCTAATCAGGGCAGTAATTTCTTCACTGCAATTATCATTATCCTGATCTAGATTGCTGTCTGCGCAAAACCCTAAAACGGGGAAACCTTAAAACAGGGAAATTGTCTCACTAAATATTTAGCCTTCTTTAGACGAGAAACACCAGGTGCTCTATAAAATTTCGTTTGTGTGCTCATTTATGTAATGATAAATACATCAACATATATGAAAAAACATCGAGGTTTCACGTTTGCACCTCGATTTTTAAATCTCTCAAACTCGATCTTTCTTATCCCTCCCACCAGTTAATAGATGTGAAAAGAAATCTAGTCAGGTTTTTATCACTTCTGCAATGTACATTTTCTTAGATACACACACAAACATAGATAGTAACAGATCCAATAAACTTATTACCTATATTCGATGATAGTAGAACTTTTTGATCACCAGAGTAAGCTTAGCTATCCTGTAGTTGTCTAGTTTGCTGTTTCTTTTAAATATACACAGAAACTCTTTTAAATATACACAGAAAGATAGATAATATGTACACAGAAACATAGATAATATCTACTCCTATAGAGTTATAGGAGATTAATTAAAGGAGTTATAGGAGATTAATTGTTAATGTGTGAATTTATAGTGATTAAAATTAATTAAATTATATTAATTTTAATTTTAGTTAGAATAATTGGTTAAGATGTGGGTTTTGTTTACTAAACTATAGAATAACATTTTTAATAAAAAAAAAAATTAAAAAAAAAAAAATATAGCTATTTAACTTATACAATACTTATGAATACTTATGATGAATAGGAAGTTATATAAAAATTATTAGGCAAGTTTCTGTCAAACACCATATAATATAACTTATCTATGAAAATGCAAATCCCACAAACATTGTCCATAAGCTACTATACATAAGGACTTTGGAGAAAAACCCAAGGTCCTTGGGCATTTATAATATATTGATTATGGAATCATTTTAATACAAGATTAATTAGATTTATGAAAGTGCAAATCCCACAAACATTGTCCATAAGCTACTATACATAAGGACTTTGGAGAAAGGCCCAAGATCCTTGGGCATTTCTGTTATGGATTCATTCTAATACAGGATTAATTAGAGGTTTTTAACTATGAATATTTGTTTTTGTTTTATTTTTTTTAGTATAATACATTATGATCATCCAATCCAAACAATTTTATTATTTTTATTTTATTTTATTTTAGTATAATACATTACAATCATCCAATCCAAACAATTTTATTATTTGTATTTTATTTTATTTTAATACAATACATTATAACCATCCAATCCAAACAATTGTATTATTCAACAATATAACTATACAATCCAAACAATCTTATTATTCAAAAAAAAATGCAGTATTGTAGTCATATGTTATTATTATGTTTAATGATAAGTTTATAACATCAATTTATCTTACTAAATTTATATTAGAATTTATTTATCTTAAATCCAAATAAAAAATAAAGTTTAATCCAATCCAATCCAAACAATCTTATTATTCCAAAAAAATAACAGTATTATAGTTATATATGTTATTATTATGTTTAATGATAAGTTTATAACATCAATTTATCTTACAAAATTTATATTAAAATTTATTTCTTAAATTTAAATAAAAATCTAAATAAAAACTAAAATTTAAAATGAATTTATTGTTTGTATTTGTATAATTATTTTTATATATAATAGACTATATATTCTTTTATTTTTTACTATTACATGAATATTAGAAATAAGGAAACTAGCTTAGGAAAGTATTCAGCTTTCATTAGTCCCAAACATAGAATAAAATAAAGTTATTTAGTTTGAATTTAGATAAATATCATG
>SNQJ01S0043781.1:92494-111132 GCA_010110895.2 Picea sitchensis
CAACTCATATCCCTTCTTTTCCAAAACTCTATTGAACAACTCTTTGAAAATCCTCTTGTGTCAAGGCCCACGCGCCCTAACCCATTACTGCATGCGTGTACATGCTAGCTGAATCACAACAGCCCACGTGTACCTAACAAAGCACAAAAAAAGGTAAAGTTTCCGACGGAACAAAAAGCTATGGGTCAGTTAACTGAAACTCCCGGCCATGCATGGTCGAGGGTTCGTCCAAAACCCTAGCTCCTTCTAGCCTATAAAAGAAGGGGTAGGGGTACCATTTGAAGGAGGAAAAAAGATAACGAAGAAACTCTGCCCATTTACATAATCCATTGTCCCAACCCTTTAGCCTTTCCTCATGCCAAAGGAGATTTAACGCAAAGCAGTTGAAGGACAGAAGAAGAGGAGCCCAGGATCAGGTTCAAGGAGCGGTGGGTGGTCTCAGCTTTTGTAAGTTGATTCACTTTCAGTAATAAAAAGAATGTTTTTCCCGTCCCAAATCATGAATTTTCTATAATTTGATTAATTTATGCTTGTTTTCTAACCCTTGAGTATAGAAGTAGCATGCATGCATAGTTGTTGTTTGTCTTGAGTGCAGGTCATATGTGGAAGGAGCAGCACAATCAAGTAATCAAAGCGCAATGGAGGATCTACATCGAACGTGGGTAATAAGGTAGGTGGTCCTTTTCCATGCATTTACTGAGAAAAAAGGGATTTAAATCTTGGGATGTAGGTAAAAAAGTAGTTTCTATTCGGTCAAATCTACATGCAAGTCTGACCCTAGTTTTCTAGTCCATAGGGTGTTTTTCCCAACAACAAAGACAGATTTAAACAAGAAAATAAATGACAAAGTAATCACACAGAAAACATAAATTTTACCTGGAAACCCAAACAAGAAAACCAAAATTATTTGAGTGTCTTTCTCTCTTGTTGTCTTATTCATTCAGAATAAAATGTTACATGCCTAACCTTGGTCTACACCTAAGACACAATCGACACAATACACTCTTGTTTTTCACAACAACAACCCTGTAGCCAATTTGATTTACATCTACATGACTAGCAACTTACTAGTAAAGATTATCATGAAGATCAACTTAATAAAAATACAAAATGCCTTATTTATAGGATTTACAGTAGGAAAAATACTAAACAATGGAACCCAAAAATGGTTACATATCGACGCAGATCATTGGCTAAAATCCCACGAAAATCAGGATTTTGTTATAGTCGACTACCAATCGACCTTCATTCAGTCTCCAGTCAGTTTCCACATGACCTCTTGATGACCTCTTGTTGGTTAACCTATTCAACTTGATGTCGATTACATCGAATTCAACTTTACTTGGTCAAACACTTTGACCTTTTAATTTCACTCCCAGTCGATCCACCTCGACTAGAATTTCACTGCAAAGAATATAACAACCCAACATTATCCCACTTGTTGTCTTATGTGTTGAACTACGAGTTTCCTGAAATTTTGTTCACAGACCCAGGGAAAAAATGCCCATTTTCTTTCTGCACCAAGAGAACTTCACGAAATTCATAGACTTTGTCAAAGAGTCTACTATGTTTTCCAGCGTGTCTACTTTCTCCAACAAAAACTTGTTTCTTTCTACGATGTTGTTGGAGTTACTTCACACACACCTAGGATTTCTTTTTCCTAAGGTTTTTCCTTGTTTATTAGTCATAATTAGTCATTATCCAGTCTCCTATAATTTAGGGGAGAATATTCCACCTGGAGAATATTCTCTTTCAGTTGACACTTCAGTTCAACTAGTTGAGTTGAGTTTAAATGTTGCATTGGTTTTATCACCATGAAACATTGGAATCATCACCATGCTAATTAGACCTTGCCTTGGTATCATCACCAGACTGGTGCATTACCATTGATTCCCTGAGTTAACTCTTCACTACTCTATGATTAGTCAGTTAACTGAAGACTAGTTTACTAGTTAACTCAACTAGGTAGCAGTTCACTCTCGTAACTACCTAAGAGACTAGACTAGGTGGAAGTTCACTCTCATAACAGCTGGTGTGTTTCCAGATCACTCTATACCACCACTATGGTGCATTGGTTCTCCTCCAATGCGCATTCATTGATTTATATAGAGTATATCATGTGTAAATTATTCATTATTCACAACGGTTAATGAGAATTATTTATATTCTTTCTCTCCTTCTTCTTCTTTCTCAAATTCTCTCTGCAAATGTGTGCATTATTATTTAGATAGATCTATTATGTGCAGGTTCAACACATTTACACATGTCTCTTACGAAATGTTATTGTACATCAATATGATTAATCTTGGAAAGATAAGTTGGCTTATTTTCCATAAATATTGTTCTTTGATTGTCACAATTTATCTTCATATCTCTCTGCTCAAAACCGATCCCTGAACACAAATGTTTTAGCCATACTGCTTCTTTTCTTCCATGAGTGGCTATCACGTATTCTTCTTCTGTTGTTGACAAGGATATAATTGTTTGTCGCTTACTTATCTAGCTAATTGATCCATCGGACATCTTGAACACATATTGATTGGTCAACCTTTGTCGATCCAAATCTCCATCCCAGTCGGCATCGACAAAACCGTGTACATCTTCTTCACTGTCATCTCTAGTTTTTACTTGGTAGCATATAGAATAATATTTTGTGCCACGCTGTTGGATTTTTAATCCCTTTAGGTTATGTTTCTTGTAATTATAATGTAAATATGAAGAGTCGTAGGTGATAGTAACGGTCACCTGTTTTGGAAGACCAAGATTCATTTAGTTATTTATGTATGCACCTACCTAGATAATGCAAATAATCACCAAGATTCATTTAGTTATTTATGTATGCACCTACCTAGCTAATGAAAATAATCAACGTGGAGTTATCTTTTCTCCCCAATGCTTGACCTGACAGTGGTATCAGAGCCTAGCCCAACTCCATGAGTATATTCCCTATCATTCTAAAATGCCTCTACTAGCCTTCTTGTCTCTCTTCCTTCTGAACCCTGATTTATTATCTTCCTTTTCACTTTGATTCTCTAGTCAACCTTCCATATCCTCTGACGGATTATCTATGCATTTATTCCCTGGAAAATATGTCGACATTTGGAGGTATGCATACACTCAAACACTGGTGCCAATGCATCATGGTATTTGATGCTTGGACCTCTTCACCAAATTTTGACATGACCTCTCTCCACTCTTGGAAAACCTCACGACCTCACACTTGTGTCATCTCTTAACCCTAACTTTCTCATTTCTCAGTGGACTCATCAATTTAACCCTAAAATACACTAACCCTAACCCTAAAATCGTTCATGCGCTGACCTGAAAGTGGCTCAGACTTTTTTCATTATTCTCATATGGGTCTATTTCTCCACAATATTTTCTTATATGATAGGTTGATTTCTCCTGATATACGATGAGTTTGTTTCTCCACAATATTTTTCTTATATTAGGCCTCACCTTTCTCATGCTTGAAAATGAAGAAAACCACCAAGTACATTATGAAGTTCAGAATATTGAAATAATTGATGCAGTGCATAATAAACATTGAAATCACTTTGATTGAAATGTTGAAATTTCAAACTGAAGAAGGAACGAGGGGAAATTATATTTTCGCTTCATCTAATTCTAGTTTCTTTTGTGGGCAGTCCACCAGTTTTCTAAGTAAATAAGGGTGAACCGACATCGTCTCTCATTCCCACTAGAATCTTGTGTTGTCCTTAGATGCTACATCATTCATAATCATTTAGAACATGAGCGATCTTGATAACACAGTCCATAATTGTTTATGAGAGAGTCCATCAATTTTTTAGCGCCCATCATTTTTTATTTGAAGCATCTTCATTATATTTTATTTTCTAACATGTCTGAAGAGAGAATAAAACAATGTATTCCCTCATCGCTATTGTCGGTGTAGTGCTAACTGGAAAGGAGAACTACATAGAATGGTATAGGAATATCAAGAGCACATTGATCTTCAACGATCGATGGAAAGGGATTTGCGAAGAAAAATAAGTCCCTTAAAGCATCAAAACCATTGAAGAAGATGTAGAATAAGAAGAAGAGGAAGTGGAATATGTAGAAGATGTCTCAATATTAAAGATGAAGAGTAGAAGACCTTGTAGAAAACTAGTCATACCGACCATAGACAAAGAACGTGAAATATGGGAATCCAAAGACCAAAAGACGTATGTAGTAATATCCGTGACAGTAAGTGAAGAGGTGAGCCATCATATTGCTTCCATTAGTTATTTCTATGGTGCCTTAAAAATATTGAATGAGTTATATGACACACATTCGGAGCTTGAACTCATACAACTAATGTTGAAGCTCTTCAAGTTAGATTTAAAGAATGATGACCCTATGGCTCTAGCCTTAGAAATCACAACCACAATGCATGACATTAAATACACTAGAGTGAATATTGATCTCCCTCTCATGACCTTAATTAATCCCTATACCCTACATATTCTTTGTACCTTGAATCACTGCAATAAATTAATCAAATGAAATCCATGACATTTCAAAAAATCATAAAGAAAGTTTCATATTGTGAGAAAGCCTTTGGAAAGAAGCTCGTTCCTTCAACTGGAGAAACTATTTACCTTTCTCAGAAAGAGAATAGTAAACCACCTGATTCTTCCATAGGAAAAAGTAGCAGAAGAGGACATGGATGTGGAAGAAAGAGTTTCATGGGAAGGGGGGGTAGACACAACCAAAGTGATAGATCCAATCTCCATTGTACTCAGTGCAAAAAGAATGGGTCACATAAATAAGAAGACAACAAAGTATCATGGGACAAGATAAGAGAAGATAGATAGAATAAGAAAGAAGACAAAGGTAAACCCATAGAACCAATAAAAGGTAATGCACCTGAATTTTCCCATTACATTGTTTCTCACTACAATATAGGAGTAATAGAAGATTTATTTAACACTGGATATGGTCCTTGGAAAGATACATGGCTTCTTGACACACGTGCAACCTCTCATATGAGATTCTGAAAAATACATTTTTGAATACTTCAATGACAATGTATATGAAACAATATATTTTGCATACAAGTCCAGCCTCAAACCCTCAGGAATAGGCACCATCAGGATTAAGTCGCCTAGACTTCCAAATTTTCTTTTTCATGGTACTCTATCTTCCTGAGCTAAAAAGAAGCTTGTTTTCCCTTGTGCTCATCAGACAAAAAGGCCACTTTTTTCACATGATCAGTGGAAAAGTTGAAGTGCAAAAGGATTCTGATAACATGCTTGTTATGACCTGAGTGGAAGATGGAATGCTATTGAAGTTGAATTGCACATCTACCCATACACACAATGTTGCATACCTCTTTGATCAAGGTGAAGGTATAATGCCATCTGGTCTTTTGTGGGATGCTATATTTGGTCATATTAATTATGACAGTCTTTATTTAATGAGAAATAATGGTATTTTTGGTCCTCCTACCATTCCTAGAAAAATAAAACAATGTGATGATTGTATTCTTGGAAAGCATAGAAAACAACCTTTCAATGATTCTACCTCTAGAGAATTTAGAATAATTGAACTGATTCATTCTGATTTATGCGTCCCTATGCTCCTTCCTTATGAAAATGGAAATAAATGTATAATTCCATTTATTGATGATTACACTAGGATGTGTTGGGTGTATTTGCTCAAAGATAAGCCACAAGCTTTTGAAACATTTGCAAATTGCCATGTATGGATTCAAAATGAAGCTCAGACTCGTATTGGCTCTCTTCACACTGATGATGGAAGAGAATATACATCTAATGAACTTGAAAGTTACCTTATCCAATATGGGATCAAACACCAAACAATAGTTCCATACAATACTCAACAAAATAGTGTAGCTGAATGAATGAACATGACACTCCTAAATATGGTTCAATCCATGATGTTTTTCCAGAATGTTAAATTGATGTTTTTGGTTGATGAAATTATATGTGAAATTTATGTCAAAAATAGGTTTCCATCCCATGCTATCAAAAACAAGACTCCATATGAAATGAAGTATGGCCACATTCCTTTGGTGAGGCATCTCAGGGTCTTTGGTTCCACCTTCTATGCCTTGATTCCTAAGGAGCAAATATGCAAGCTTGATGTGAGGATTCATAAGTGCATCTTCATGGGGTACTCAAATGCCACCAAGGGGTATCATCTTTACGATGAGACAAACAAGAAATTCATCCTTCCTAGAGATGTGATGTTTCTTGAATCCAACAAGAAAGAAGAAAATGTTGAGGCATCTTGATCATCCGGATAGATTCACTGATGTAAATACATATCATGAATTTGATGATGAGATTCCACATCTTGAAGGGGGATCCCTATATTGGGTCAATATTTGAAATCTCCTTGTGTAGAACCATCTCCCCTGCATGAAGAAGTTCCTTCCACTTCATGAGAACTTGAAGTTCAGTTGGATGATGTGATCGAGAAGATTCAAAAGTTGAGGCTTGATGAGAACTCATCACCATCTCAATCAGTCGAGTAACTAGGACCATCTCAGAAAGGTCCACCAAAATGGCTCACAAAAACACTTTAAAGTGTTCATCCTGATGAGATCAGAAAGATAGGAACCATATTGTCCTCAAAAATAGATGGAGGTAAGGTAGATGACTCAAACTCGGGTGATGTATAATATATGGATGTTTCATATGATTGTGAGGTGAATTTATTTACTAACCATGAACCAACTCCTTTTAAAGAATCCACTTCTCATGATGAATGGAAAGAAGCCATGCAGAAGGAATATGTCGCTCTCATCAAGAATGGTACATGCTAGTTGGTGGACCCTCCATATGAAACCAAACCAATTGGTTTCAAGTGGGTATTCAAGAACAAGTACAAATCAAATGGCTCAATTGATAAGAAAAAATAAAGACTCGTGGAAAAAGGATTTGCACAGAAATAAGGTCTTTATTATGAGGAGAAATTTTCCCCCACAGTGAAATGGTCTACCATCCGCACTCTATTTTCCATGGTAGCATAAAATGGATGGAAAATTCATCAAATGGATTTGAAGACTTTTTTCTTGAATGGAGACTTGAAGGAGAATGTGTTCATGTCTCAACCAAATGACTTTGTTGTGAAGGGACAAGAAAATAAGGTATGCAAGCTCATCAAATCCTTGTATGGCTTGAAACAAGTACCTCGAGCATGGTATGAAAAGTTAATTGAGCATCTTCTGAAATTGAATTTTAAGCATTTCTATCTTGACGATGCCACTTTGTTTGTCAAGAAAGTTGGAAAAGAAATTGTATATATGCTCATAACAGGGAACAATGAGAACTACATTGCATCCATAAAGAAAGAGTTGAAGAAAGGCTTCAACATGACATATTTGGGACATCAACACTACTATTTGGGCATTGAAGTGATAAAGAATCCAAAGTACATATTCATCTCCCACAAGAAGTACATTGGAGAAATTTTGAACAAGTTTGGCATGGCTGAATGCGATCTTGTTTCTACTCCAATGGAACAGAATTTGAAACTCACATCAAAAGAAGGGAATGAATTTGAGGATGCAACCAAGTATAGAAAGCTTATGGGAATTTTTATCTATATTACTACCACCAGACCAGACATTTTGTTTGTATTTGGCATTATTTCCAAGTTCATGTAGAAGCCTTGTGAAGGACATTTGTATGTTGCAAAGAGAGTTCTAAAATACTTGAAAGGAAATCAAGATTTTGGACTCAAATACTCTAAGGTAGATGACTTCAATCTGATCAATTATTTTGATTCATACTTTGATGGGGATAAGGAAAATGCAATGTTAACTTCAGGTTATCTCATCAGTCTTGGATCAGCACCTGTCTCCTAGATATCATGCAAACAATCATTCCCAAAAGATTGCACAACATAGGCAAAATATGTGGCAGTTGCAAAAGCGACAGAGGAGATTGTGTGGCTTCGGAAAATACTTGAATATTTATAGGAGAAACAAGTGAACTCTACTCCTCTTCTAGTTGATAATGCTTCTCCAATCAAGTTGGACAAGAATCTTTGATTCCATGATTGAACCAAACACATCAACACAAAGTATCACTTGATTCAATATCATGTAGAGGCCAAGAATATTCACTTAAGACATTGTTCCACAAATGAGAAAATTGCAGACATCTTCACCAAAGCACTTGGAAGAGAAAAATTCAAGAAGTTCAAAATGATGCTTGGACTCACACACACCCCTTCAGATTAAGGGGGGGGATGTTGGACACGTAATCCCTTTGGCTTACGTTACTTGTAATTATAATGTAAATATGAAGAGTCACATGTGATAGGAACGGTCACCCTCTTGGGAAGACCAACATTCATTCAATTATGTATATATGCACCTACCTAGCTAATGAAAATAATCAACATGGATTTATGTTTTCTTCCCAATGCTTGGCCTAAAATGCACAAATACCCGAATACTCTCTTGACAGTTGTCTAGTGCTCCTTTCCATGTGTTGGCATGTATCTTCTTAACACTCCCACTACATGGGAAATGTCTAGTCGAGTGCATAACATCACATACATTATAATACCAACAACACTTGCATAGGGAACACATGCCATGTCCTATATTTCTTCATGTGTCTTTGGACACTGCTCAACAATTAACCTTTCTCCCATAGAAATTGGCAGCTTTACAAGTTTTATATCCTACATGTTGAATTGTTTCAAGATTGTTTCAATATACTTCTTGTGATTCAACCATATCTTTCTAGCTACTCGATCTCCTTTGAGATCCTCTCCCAGAATGAATTTCATTGCACTGAGATCCTTCATGTCGAACTTGGAGGATAGTTTCTTCTTCACCTCCTTTATTGCATCCATGTTGTTTCTGATCAACAACATGTTCTCAACATACAATGCTACATATATGAAATTCCCACTTTCTTCCTTGGAATATATGTAGTGATCAACTTTGCTTCTCACAAATCCAAAACTAAGGATGTATGTGTCAAATTTTTGATATCACATACTTGGTGATTTCTTTATACCATAAAGGGATCTTTTCAATTTTCACACTAGCTCTTTCTTTCCCCTTACTACAAATCCTTTAGAATGTTTCATGTAGATTTCTTCTTCTAGGTCCCCATGTAGGAACGTTGTCTTCACATCCATTTTATCTATTTCAAGGTTAAATGTGTCATCCAAAGAGATTAGTACTCTAATGGAAGTTAATTTTTCAACAAGAGAAAAAATCTCACCGAAGTCGACTCCTTTGACTTGGGAATATCCTTTCGCTACCAGTCAACCTTTGAATTTCTCGACTTGACCTGTTGCATTCATCTTTTTCTTGAATACCCACTTGTTACCAAAGGGATTTCTTCCACTAGGTAATTTGACCAAATCTTGTGTCTCATTCTTATACAAGGATTCCATTTCTTCGATAATGGCGTTGTTCCAGAGTTTACCCTCTACCGAGTCAACTACCTGCCTAACCGACTTGAGCTCATCATCAGTGGCAATTAACACAAATGTGGAATGAAAATTGGGTGGACTATGTCGTTCAACTGGTTCTATTACTCGTTTAGACCTCCTTACAACTCGGGTTAGTTGTTTCACCTCTTTATCTAATTCAATCGACTCATCTGAATCATCTTCTTTGTTCCTCAGTTTAAACCTTACCTTCTCTTGATTTTTCTCTATTTGAACCACTCCAGACTTAGAATTCCCTTTAACTTCTCTGAAGACCACATCTCGACTATAATACCCTATTTTTTAGTCCCTAGATTAAATAATGTAATTTTTTTAATTTATGAAAGGCCAGAGTGCCCAAACAATTAAAGGAGGTTGGATTGCCAAGGAAATGTAATGCTTTGATCATTATTAATAATTAAATACATCATTGGTTGCCAGACAAACAAGGAAAATATTTATAAGGGGCTATGATTCCACAAGAGAGGGGGATAAAGGAGCTAAGTCTTTATTATTATATTTTTTTACCCATCTTGGTAAATATTGGAGAAAAGTAGTTACATGAGCTTCTCAGGGGAAAGGCCATGTGGTTCTTGATTTCATGTAATTATATAAACCCATATTGTGGGTTGTTTGGGGGTTCTTCTCCATTCACTCTTTCACTCTTCATTCACTTTGATCATTCATTATTCCTCATATATTCTTTTTCTTGGTTGGTACATGATGATGAATTGTTGAGGAAAGAATCCATTGTTGGCTAGTTGTAGTGATTGTTGGTGTATTCCAACCATGAATTGGTGCCTGCATGCTTGAGGTGCATTGACAAGTGCTAAACATTGCTCACAAATGTGAATCCTGAGAGTCCCAACATGGATATTCTTTACCAAATGCACTGGAGACCTAGAAAGAGGTAGACAACCTGAGGGACTATGTGGAAATGAAGGGGGTTCATTGTCTTTGGGTGGTGCAAGATGGAGATAAGATAGATGGTGTACTTTGGATTGCTATGTGTTGAGAAACATGTGAGAGATTGCGTGTTGACTTGTTTAGGAAGCCGAGTTTTGCTCTGGAACCCATCCTTGTGGATTCATAGCCCTGGCTCAGAGGTGACCTATTGTTGAGACTTCGAACAACAACATTTATTGTTAGGTGTAACTTCCTTGGTATACAACTAGTTGGTGATTAGTTTTGTTTAATATAAATTCTCTTTGTCATGTGTTTCTATGCTTGTATATTTATTTCTGTTGTGTATTAATTATTATCTCTAAGATTCATTTTTATAATATGCATGCTTATTGTTGTTTATTTCTTTGCATGGCATATTTTTTAATTCCTTTATGCTATAGAATGAATGATTGATTATTGCATGTGAGTATTTCATTCTTTTTTATTAATTAATCATTATCAAAATTCGAAATCAGTTCCATAAGTGAGTTTTTGGAGTAGCGTGGCTCGACCTTGGTGACTAGGTACATTACAGATTTGTATCGGAGCTTTTGGTTCAAACACTGGACATGTATGGGCTAGAATGAGTGTAAACTTGAGAAATTCATTGTTGCAAACTTTGATCTAAGCTAATTTGGGAAAAAATAGAAATATTAGAGAGAAAAATCCCTGAATTCGTGGGAAGATTCAAGTTTTAAATAATTTAGAATTGTCTAAGAAGTTAATGGATTCAATATGCAGAGTTACAAAGATGAATTCGATCAAGAAGGTTGAAAAAACATATTTTAATGGTCATTGTAGACCGCGATGGAGTTCAAAAAATAGACAATCGAGATCATGTCTGATCTCAAGATCAACTATCGAGATTCATTGTGATAAATTTAAAAATTGATAAATTTTCAAAGTTTGGTAAAGTTACCAGTTCGACGACTAAGATTCATTTCAACGGTTTGGAAAAGGAGTAAGATCAATGGTTTGTATTCATTTTCGATCGTTTGGGAAATCAGAGAAAATCACTAGTCGATATCATCTTGGCTGGGAGATTAACGACCCAAATTCACCTAGGTTTTGGCTGAAATTGTTTAGTGTTGAAGTTCACCAACAAAGATCATCGATTGTTGATGGTTGGGGATCGACGAGTTTGGTGAAGTGTTCAAGTTCGTCCAAATTACATCTTATATCACTGAAGGATGATGGTCAAGGATCAACGAGTTTGTTGAAGTGTTGAAGTTCAGCCAAATGACATCTTATATCATTGATGGTCGATGGTCAAGGATCGACAAGTTTTTGTAAAGTGTTGAAGTTCTCCAAGAGACATATCCAATAGTCGATGGCCGATGGTCGGGGCTTGACAAATTTAGTGTGAAGTTAAAACTTTCTTCTAAGAGAAAATGGTGATGGACGATGAAGGAAAAGAGGGTGATGATGTGTCATGCCACGTCGAAATCCACATATCATGTCACATCATCCCAATTGATTTCTCAATATGGCATGTCATGCCATGTCAGCATCCTCATGTCATGCCACATCAACGAAGAGATGGTCGATCGTCGATGGTTAGGGTTCGAAAATATTTGTGAGAAATCTTGGTTTTTCGGGAAATATGACTGATGGTCGATGATCGAGCATAGGAGAGATTTGTGGGAAAATTGTGGTTCGTGAATAAAACTTACCGATGGTCGATGACCGATGATCAGGCATCAAGGAGATGGCTGGGAAAGTTGGTTTACATAAGAAATCATTGATTTCCAATCGTTGATAGAGAGAATATGGAGGGTCCATATTTCTTCCGACTTGAGATCGATGGTGGACATTGCACATAGGAAAAATTCTTCCACGGTTTAAATAAAAACCCATCTAGAGCCATTTTCTTATTTCATCCATAACTAGATAAAATCACATCAGATTGGGATGAAACTTATGGATTTTTTCCGCAAAGAGGAATAATAAAAAAGTGTCTGAGAGGTCCATTTCCCAATTCTACTTGGATTTTTCAGAATTTACAAAATAGTGGTTTTTAAAGATCTGGGTCCAGATCATTGACAGAGGTCCAGATTAAGATGAAACTCTTGGGGATAGTATAGGAAGTATAAATGGAAATAAACCATGAATGAAATGAATAAATTCTAAGTGGAATGGGATGGGGGTGCTGAAATAGGCCAAAATACACTATTTTGGACCACTTTTTGAGGATTTTTTAGATTTTTAGAGGAGAAAAAATGACCCTAGATAAAAAAAAACTAGAAACTTTAATTTTTAAAACTTTTTATATTCTCTTCAATAAATAAAAAATGGTTGAGTTAATTTTTTCCAAAAGTGCACAGATTGAGAGTAGCCAATTTCGCTAAAAATTCAAGTCTGGAAAAAGGGGTGAAAAAGGAAAAAGTTTTAGATTCTAGATTGCAACCATTTTTTACTGGAGAATAAGATTTAAAATATGAGAGATTTTATCAATTACTTGTCATTATTATTATCTATGTCTCATACAAAAGTTTCTCTAGTTTCTGACATATTTTCTTCTGTTGTTGACATAAGTTGGCATTTCAATAAAATTGCACCAATGGAGAAACTGCATAAATGGAGTGAAAGTGGTTTTTTCAAGAAGCCATAAATTTCAGATCAAAGATCAAATTGGAGCATGAGCATAGTTGTTGGAAATATGATCAAGAGGATAATAACCTTTAATTATTATAATTTGGGGAATGTTGATATATTTCTTCATGAATTGAGCAAAAACATGGCATGTAGCATTATTTGACAAAATTTCTATAATATGCATAATTCCAACAAAATGGCTACTTGAACATTTTACAGAATTAGGTGATATAAACATATCATTTCAAGATAAGAATTCAAATTTGGGACATGGATTAAGGAGAGGGAGCCTTCAATCATTATAAAGAAACCAAAGGTCAAAATATTAGTGTGGGTAATGTAGAGACAAAATCAAATGGGCATAGAATCAAAGAGGAACACAAAACATTAATAGATATTGTGAGAAGCCTAAAAATAGAAGTGCAAAGTTATAAAGTAGAAAATGAGAGTTTGATGAGAAAACAAAATCAAATAAATTCCCAAGTGATGCAAAGCCTAAATCAGCTGCATAGGCAAGCAAATAATGGATTATACTCAAGACAGGAGGAAGAGGGAACATATCATGAAATAAGATATAACTACCGAAGAACTAGTCATTCAAGAAGTGTTAGCATAAATCATAGGAATCACTCACCTCCTTACTCATCAAGGAAATTTTATGCATCTGAAGACTCCATAAGCAGTCCAGAAGTGTCTCTTGTCAAGCACCAAAGAAGAAGACATGAATTGGAAAATTTGCAAGGCAAGTTGAGAAAGATTAGGCCACCATCCTTTGATGGTGAAAGAGAAAGAGAATATGATGTTGAATCTTGGTTGTTTGGAATTAGGAATTACTTTTGGCTGCACAACTACTCATCTAACCTAGAAGCCAAGATTTCCACATACCATTTGCATGGAAAATTTGTTATGTGGTGGGATCAAGTGAATCAAGTTGATCACATTAATGGGAGAAGGATCACTTGGAAGTAGTTCAAGAGATATTTTCAAAAGGAGTAACTTTCAGAGCACTTCTATGACAAGAATATGCAAGAGTTCTTTGAAATTCGGTTGGGAAGCATGACCATGATAGAATATGAAAATAATTTCTTGGGATTATTGAAGTATGTGGGGTTTATCAAGGATGAAAAAGTAAAGATACAAAATCTTTTGAGTGGACTACCATCCTTTTATAAATAAAAGATTCAATATGATGAGCCTAGGAATTTGACAAAGACCATTAGGAAGGCTAAGTACTTGTATGAGAAAGGTAAGGGAATAGAATCTTTGCAAAAGTCTTGGAGGGATAAGAATAAAGATAAATTTGATCAGAGGAAGGGATTCAAACCTCCTTTCAATAGAAATGGTCCTAATAAAAATCAACAAGATCAGTTTGCTAAGAATGAATCCAAGAGAGAAGACTCCTTGGGGAAAAGTGGAAGACCACCAATCAAATGGTGGGGATGCAAAGAAGATCATGTGTACAAGGATTTTCCTCACTGAGAAGAAACAATGAAGACCATGCACAACATCCAACAGGATACAATAGTAGAGGACATGGGAAGAATATATTCATCCTTAGAAGATCGACAAACAGAGTACCAATCCAATATGATAGAAGTGGAAGGTAAGATAATTAATCAACCTATTTCTATTTCAATTGATTGAGGATAAATCCATTGTTACATTGATCCTAAAATAGTGGATAGATTACATTTGTATAAAAATAATCTTGAGAAATCAAGTTTGGTTTAACTAGCCACTAGAACCAAGAGAAGGATCAATGAGACTGTTAGAAGTTGTCCAATAAATCTTAATGGATTGAGTATTAATGTTGATATGGATATCATCTCATTACAATATTATGATATCCTAATTGGAATGGATTGGTTATAAAATCATCATGGTGTCCTATATTGTCATAACAAGACATGTACATGCATTGATGAAGAAGTAAAACAGAGCACTATAAAAGGAATTCAAAGACCCATTTCTATAAGGGAGATTTTAGCCTTACAACTAAAGAGATGTTTCTAGAAAGGATGTCAATTGTATGTAGCTCATGTGGAGGAGCCAGAAAATATAAAAGGGCGAAGGTTTTTCAATATTTCAATAGTTTGAATATGTGTAGGAATTATATCATGGGAAATAGATTTGAATTAAGGATAGACCATAGTGGTCTGAAATATCATTTTGAACAAAAAACTTTGAATGTCAGGTAGACAAGATGGCTGGAATTTTTAAGTGACTTTGACATCGAGCATATCAAATGAAAAGAAAAGAAAAAATATTGATTGTAACACCCTGGGTTCTGAACCCCCATTTTAAATAATGTATCGTTACAATGTTGAGAGGCCAGAGTTCCCAAACAATTATTAAAAGGCTAGTGTGTCTAATAAATGTAATGTTTTGATCATTATTAATAATAAATACATCGTTGGATACTAGACGGATAAGGACTAGAGTTATAGGGAGCTATGATTCCACAAGAGAGGGGGCTTGAGGGGATAAATGTTTATTTTCCTATTTTAATTACCCTTTTGTCTAAGGGAGTGGGTCAGTTACATGAGATTCTTGGGGGAGACCAAGAGGTTCTTGATTCCCCATGAAATACTTAAACTAGCCCCTGGACTGTTTGGGGGGTTGGTTGATTTCTCAACTTCTCATTTGCTCGTTCACTCCTTCATTCTCTCATGCATTCATCCACTTTCTCATTGGCTCATGCATTCATCCACTTTCTCATTGTTTCATGCATTCATTCACATTCTCACTCATTCATTCATCTCATCCTTACCTATCACTCATTAATCCATCCTCATCCGTGTCTTCTCTTGGGAAAGGGAAATGAAGTGTTGAAGAGAAGCCATGGATTATTGGTTGCAAAGGTCACTGGTGTAATCCAGACATGACTTGAGGCCTACATGTCTGAGATGCATTGGTCTGTATCCATCCTTTTTCACATCTATGAGTCCTGAGAGTTTTGGCATTGAGATTCTAGACCAGTTGCGTTGGAGCCCCTAGAAGGAGAAGGAAATCCTAAGGGAATGTGTGGCAGAGAAGGGTGGAGGTCCATTCTCTTGGGTGGTGCAGGCTGGGTAGAAGAGAGTTGGGTACTGGAATTGTTTTGAGTGTTGGGAAATCCTATGAGAGCTTGAGTGCTAACTGGTTCGGGAAGCCAAGTAACACTCTGGAACTATCCTTGTGGATTCATAGACGTGGCTCGGGGGTAACACTGTTGTTGAGATTTGGAACAGTAGGGTCTACAATTGGATGGAACGTCCTTGGTCTGCAGCTATTTGGTGTCTTCTTTTATAAAGATAAGTTCTCTATGTTATGATATTATTCATTTGTATATGAATGTATTCCACTGTGTATTTATTTATCGTTTAATTGAATCTTTAGAATATGCATGCTTGTTGGTTATTGTTGTGCATGTCGTCGGATATTTTCTTTTATGCGTCCTTATTAATTTAAAAGGTATTGGGAAGAGAAAGAATTCTTGGGGTGGGCTTGAAGGTGGCGTACCCCGGCATGTGGGTGGATGGGGTGTGTTACATTGATGCACTTAGTAGAAGAGTACATCTCATGCATGTTACAACCATTATTATGCATCAGTCATAATTGGGGAGCATACTTTTAGATGTTGTTTCTAGAAATCAGCATTACCTACAGGTAAAAGAAAGTTTACAGTAAGAAAATGTACAGCAAAAAAGTAAAGAGTATGAGATTAAGGAAGATGGATTACTTATGCATAAGAATAGAATTTATGTTCCTAGTTTCAAAGAACTTAGGAATTTGGTACTAAAATAAATGCATAATGTTCCATATATCGGACATCTCGGTTACAATAAAACAATTGTAGTAGTAAGAAGCCAATTCTTTTGTCCATGAATGAAGAAATATGTTGTTGATTACATTTACAAATGTATGGAATGCCAGAGAGTGAAATTTGAGCATAGACACCCAACGAGTTTTCTACAGCCATTACTAATTCTAGAGAATAAATGGGAAGTGGTAACCATTGATTTTATAACTAATTTTCCCATGACAACAAGGAAACATGATTCAATAATGGTAGTGGTTGATAAATTGACAAAGGATGCTCATTTTGTCCCCTTAAAGATGACTCATACAACAATTAATATTGCAAAAATTTACGTGAGGGAAATTTCTAGGTTGCATGGGATACCTAAGGAAATTGTCTCAGATAGAGACACAAAGTTTACTTCAAATTTAAGGAGAGGATTATTTAAATGGTATGGTACAAATCTGAATTTTAGCATAGGATACCATACACAATCAGATGGGAAGACAGAAAGAGTCAACCAAGTAATTGAGGACATGTCGAGAATGTATTTGATGGATAAACCATCTAAGTGGGAAGATTACTTGCATTTGGTTGAGGTTTCCTATAATAATGGGTATCAATATTCATTAAAGATGAGCCCATTTTAAGCTTTGTATGGTATAAAATGCAATACTCCAATGAGTTGGAATAACCCAACATACATAGTAGTACTTGGGCCATAATTGCTCAAGAATATGAAGACCATATGGTTAAAATTAAGTAGAATTTAAAGGCATCACAAGATAGACAGAATAGTTATGCAGATAAGAACATGACAACTAGAGAATTTTATGTGGGAGAGTATGTGCTTTTGAAAGTGAATCCCAAGAAGATCGCATTAAAGTTGGACATTTGTACATAGTTAGCCACCATATTCTATGGTCCATTTGAGATATTGGATAGAATAGGGCCAATTGCATACATTCTTTCATTTCCTGCTTCCATGAATGTGCATAATGTATTTCATGTTTCTTTGTTGAAAAAGTATATACATGATCCTAACCATGTTATTGATTGGAATTTGATTCAGGTGGAGATATAAGGATACTTTCAGATCGAGTAGGTGCACATATTGGATAGAAAAGTCAAAATGCTCTGGAATCAAGTCATAGAACTGGTAAAATCTCAGTGGACCTACTACAGTCCTACTAAGGAGCATGAAGATGCCATGCAGGAAGAGTACCCACGACTTTTTGATGAATTTTGAAATTTTTATTTATGTTTTGTACATTCACTGAGGAGAGTTCCAAAATAGGGGGGGGATGCAATACCCCATTTTTGAGTCCCCAAATTAAATAATGTATTTTGTTTACTTTATGAAATTCAAGAGCACCCATAAAATTAAAATAGGTCAGAGTGCCTAAGAAATGTAATTCTTTGATCATTAATAATAATATTAAAATACATCGTTGGATACCAGACGGATAAGGACAAGAGTTATAGGGGGATATGATTCCATGAGAGAGGGGGACAAATGGGATAATTCTTTATTATTGTATTGTATTTACCCATATTGGTAAATATTGGAGAAAAGTGGTTACATGAGCTTCTTGGGGGAAAGGTCATGTGGTTCTTGATTTCATGTAATTATATAAATTCATTTTGTGGGTTGTTTGGGGGTTCTTCTATGTTCACTCTTTCACTCTTCATTCACTTTTCCTATTCAATATTCCTCATACATTATTTCTCTTGGTTAGGACATGGGGATGAATTATTGAGGAAATAAGTCATTATTGGTCGGATGTAGTGATTCCTGGTGTATTACAGCCATGAATTGGTGCCTTCACGCTTGAGGTGCATTGACACACGGCAAACATTGCTCACAGCTATGAATCTTGAGAGTCCC
>SNQJ01S0043782.1:0-14079 GCA_010110895.2 Picea sitchensis
CACCTAAGAACATTCTAGAGGAGGAATCTTCTAGAAGTAGAACCTTCTAAGAAGTCCTCTTACATTTATTATATCTAATTACCCATTTATTATATCTAACTACCATAGTGGGTCTTATTTAATAATATAGTGGACCTATTACACCTTACATTGAATAACCTCCACTATTATCACTATGGGCCCTCTAGCCCCCCCAACTACCTCTCTAGCTACCTTACAGTATGAAACAAGAAATTCGTAATTTTATCGCTAAATGTGATGTGTGTCAATGAAACAAGGGAGAAACAGTCAAATATCTAGGCACACTACAACCACTTCCGATTCCACCTGCTATTTGGAGGGATATCTCTATGGATTTTATTATAGGCTTACCCAAATCGAGAAATAAATCAGTCATCATCTTGGTTGTTGATCGCCTTTCCAAGTATTCTCATTTCTGTTCTCTTCAACACCCATTTACAGCATCCACGGTGGCTCAACTTTTCATGGATCAGGTCTTCAAGATTCATGGCATGACACATTCTATTGTTTTTTATCGCGACCCAACTTTCACCAGCAATTTTTGGCAAGAACTGTTCAAGATACAAGGCACCCAATTGCATCTCAGCATAGCTTATCATCCCCAGACTGATGGTTAAATGGAAGTTGTCAACAAGCGTTTGGAAAAATATTTGAGTTGTTTTGCCTCGGAAAAGAAAAATCAGTGGGCTCAATCGTTACCCCTAGTTGAATGGTGGTACAACACTTCATACCATACAGCTACACGTATGACACCTTTTGAAGTGGTATATGGATAAAATACACCTTCAGTTATCTCATTCTTACCTGGTGTCTTGAAGGTCCAGGCGATTGACCAAACACTTATAGTTCGAGAGGCTATTCTTCATACCCTCAAAGAGAATTTGGTCATGGCACAGAATCACATGAAGCAACAAGCAGATCAAGGTCACTCTGAACATCAATTTTCAGAAGGGGACCAGGTGTTTCTTCAACTGCAACCTTATAAGAAAAATTCCCTCAAGGTCGAGCATTGTCAGAATCTAGCGCCCAAATTTTATCATCCTTATACAGTTCTCAAGCGTTTGGGATATGTGGCCTATCAGTTATCTTTGCCCAGTCATTCAAAGATACATCCTGTTTTTCATGTTTCATGCTTAAGGAAGGTGATTGGAACTAAGTGCCAAATTCAAACCAACCTTCTCGAGTTAGCCGAAGAAGGATCCATTCGCCTACAGCCACAAGCAGTTTTGGACCAACGTGAGTGTCACCTGCATCAGAGAACCATCAAGGAAGTGTTAGTCCAGCGGAAAGATACAACTCCAACAAATGCCACTTGGGAACCAACTACCATTCTGCAGCAATTTCCATATCTCAAGACTTGAGGACAAGGTCGTTTTTAAGGGGGAGGACATGTTAGGGTCCTAACCCGCACATAGGTAGAACAATATATTCAGATGTAATAAAGGTCAATATTAATAAGTCCTTGCAATAAAATAGAATAAGTCAAATGTAAGAAGACCTAATAGAAGCTTCCGCTTCTAGAAGGATCTTCCTCTAGATGCTTCTTTTGATAGACATATTTAGTATGAATAGGAGCCGAGGGTATGAGAACCCTAGCTTGGATATTATTGTAATAGATCTTTGCTCGACTGGAGGTTTCCCCCTCGAAGAGGCCCATGAACATTGCTCTCAGAATCAAAGTGTTATTTTTGTTGTTATTCTTATATCATTTCAGTGTTATTGTGGTGATTGTTCTAGTTATATTGCTATTATTCTGCCATTTTTGTCATTTTATTTTTGTTCTACATACTTTTTATATCTGGTATATTACACTTGGATATTACTTACAAAAAAGGAACCCCCTCGGAGTCCATAGTTAATCTCTTTTCAGAATCCCTAAAATTGAAAAGATCGTCGAGTGACCTTGTTCCTCACACTCGTTAAATTGGTCCAGAAGAACATCTACTAGCATGTGTTTAACCATTTTTCCAGCCTGTAGATTATAGCAGAAAAGGTACGCCTCGAGAGATTCATCTCACCGGGAGAGTTCTCCTTGGTTACTTTTATACTTTTTCGAGCTAAGGAGACTAAACTCAGAAAAAGGTTGTGAGTCCATAGTTAATCGCTTTTCAAACTCCTTAAAATTGAAAATATTTCTGAGTGATCTTGTGTTTGTCATACTCGTTAAAATGGTTTTGAACAAACGTCTTTTCGGTACAATTTTAAACCTTTTTCAAACCGACTAGACTATCTTCGAAAAAGGTACTCCCTGGAGTCTTCTTTTTGTGTTTTTTAGATTCTCTAAATGTGAAAAAACTATCAATCTTACCTTCTATGGGTTCGTAAAAATTACATAGAAGTGGTCTCATTGTGTCATTCTCCATCGCATTTGTGGGTCTCATATTTGTGTCTTTGGCCTAATGTCAGCTCAATATTTCTCTCAATTGAACCTTTTAAGCATTCCTTATACGCAAGCCTTGTAGCACTTCCTACCTCTGCGACTTGACAACTTGACCCATGGAGGAATTTTCCCCGAGTGTCTTTTTCCTGCATATGTCTCCTTGCTATGATCATTAGTATGTTCCATGTGCTTGGAACTAATATGCTTTCTTGCGACACTCGTTCCTCCTTTGTAACATATAATTCTTTTATTCCTTTTCAAGATCTTAAAAATTTGAAAAAGACAAGAAAAAACAAATATTCCAAAAAGACGGGATGGGAAATGTTCATTATTTTTTCGGAAGAAAAGAGAGTTTCCCTTGGACAAAGCACACCCTTCCATTTTTTCTTCGATCATTGGGATCTAGTATTACCTTAGGAAGTTGTTCTTGCTACATAGAGTTCTGTCCTCCTCCGTTTGGTTACTCTTCCAAACACATGGAGAGTTTTTGTTTCCTCTTACATCACAAACTTATATAAATGTCATGCTTCCTGAGTCTGATCATCTTTCGTTCTTTTTTCCAAGGGAGGTTTCAATCAACCTGAGTCATCCTTTCTGCAATTTGTCTCTTGACCTTCATGATTCAGCCATCCCGAGAATCTAATCAAGTCCAAATTCGAAATCGATGAAGTTCTCTACCTGGTCATCGAGATCCTCAAGTCTTTTCCCGACGAGCTGTCAAAGACCTCAGGGTAGTGAGTTATACACTCCCATTGTACTCCTACATAATTTTTTAATATCTTTAAGTTTTTTCTCGAGCTATGAACACTTCATCTCTAACCATAGGCATCGCTAGCTTCTTGAAGATGAATAATATACTTGTATTTCTTCGACTGATTTTGAGATGTAGATATTTTGTGTATTATTTGCGACTACACTTTATATAGTTATATGACATGGATATGTAGTGTATTTGATTGGAAGCCATGATTTATTTCATCCCAAGCATGGGTATGCTTGCCTCAGAGAGACAATTGTTGTTTTGTAGATGGCACCTCCCGAACTCTAGTCCCAGGCTCACTCGATTTTGTGCATTTGGTGAAGATATTGTAATGTATTTCGGCCATCAGTTTCTCTTTTGACCTAACACATTAGGGGGCATATGTTATATCCCTCAAATTCCCTACTCATGCATACATGGCATTGGCCCTCTTACTTGCATAATTTGTCAAATCATTGATGAGAAGCTCTTCTTAAAAAAACATTTTTTAGAGCATGTACTCGCCCTGCACCACTAGAGCACGTGTACGTATGCTTTTTGCACGCTAGAAATCCCACTTACATATGTTTGTTTCACACTAAACATCCTACGTATGCTTGTAAAAGTTGCAAAAATTAAAAAGTTGTAAGGAATTCATTGAAATTCACAGGCTATTGGAGGTTTCCCAACCAATTCACCTTCTATAGCCCATCACCCAGTCGAATAACCATCATCTTGTCATATAAAAGGAGGTGTTGGGTATCATTTCACATCCAAGCATAAGAATAGTGAAACTCTGCCCAATTTCACTACCCTTCCTTGCCCAATATTTTGCTACCTTTTGTGACATATTGCCTCAGCATTCCCTCATCAACCCCTTCTTCTTCCATTCAATACATTCCCTTCCCTTGAGGTGATCAAAAGATTGAGAGAAGAGGCCAATTGAAGGTGCACTTGGAGCATTTTAAAGAGGACCCTGGACCAGGTTTGCAGAATGGTGGCCAACACGGATTGTAAGTTTCAGTATTTGTTTGATGAATAAAAGAATATATTTTCCCTATCCCAAATGATGATGTTTTGTGTATTTTCTTTTGTTTATACATATCATTTGATATCTAACCTTAACTCATGAATAGAAATAGCATGACTGAGTCTGTGTTTTCCTAGTTTTGGATGTAAGTCAGCCTTGGGAGGAGAATTGTAGTATTTGGAACTACAAATCTTGAGGAGATTATCACCAAACATGGGATAAAAGGTACAGTTACCGATATTCTCTCTTATTCCTTTCTTTTCATTCTTTTTGGTATGTTTGGGGTAGATTAGAAACTAGATTGAATTTTAGATAGTCATTCACTTTGTCTATATCTTAAACCCTGGTATAGTTAAAGGGAGGTTTTTTCCGATAGAAATGTATGGAATGTTAGAGAATAAAGGTTGAGCACAGACATCCAAGAAGATATTTACAACCATTTCCAACACCAGAGTGGAAATGGGAAGTGTTGACCATTGATTTTATTACTAAATTTCCCAAGATAACAAAGCAACATGATTTGATCATGGTAGTGGTGGACAAGGTGAAAACATATTCTCACATTATTCTAATTAAGTCCACTCATACATAGATAATATAGAATAAATTCACTTGAAATATATTTCCAAGTTGTATGGAATACCTAAGGCAATTGTTTTAGATAGAGATCCAAAGTTTACTTCAAACTTTTGAAAAAAAAAATTCAAAGAATTTGAAACAAGTCTAAACTTAATTAGTACAACATATCATCCATATATAGATTGGAATTTAGAGAGAGTTAATCAAGTTATCCAGGATATGTTAAGGATGTATGTGATGGAAAATCCATCCAAGTGGGAGGATTGCCTATATTTAGTGGAATTTACATATAGTAATGGATATTATGCTTGAGTCCATTTAAATCTTTGTATGGTAGAAATTAAAATACTCCAGATAGTTTGGATAATATAATTTAGACATAGTAGTACTTAGGCTAGGGTTTCTCAAAGAAATGGAATAGAAAATGGTTAAGATCAAGAAAAAAATATAGGCAAAAGAGTTATGTAGACAAAGCTAGAATACCAAGAGCTTTCAGGGTTAAGGAGCATGTATACTTGAAATATAGACAAAAGAAGAGGTTTGTGAAGTTGGGAAGTTGTCCTATGTTGGTAGCCATATATTGTGGATATTTTGAGATAATATCTAGGATAGGGATTGTTTCATATGAACTTGCATTATCTGCTAGCATAAAATCTCATAATGTGTTTCATGTATCACTATTAAAAAAGTGTGTCCCTGACCCTAACCATATTATTTATTTGGAATTGATTTAGGTGGAACTAGAAGGATATGTTCATGTACAACCAGTGTGCATCTTGGACAAGAAAGTCACATTTCTCTAGAACGGAGCAATAGGGAAGGGAAATGTAATACTCCCATTTTTTTCCCCAAAATATGAATGTAAATGTAATTAATAGATGGTTGAAATCCAAGATCATATGTAAACTCCTATTGTACATTTCATTATAATATGAATGATTTAACTAATACAAAATAAGAATGACTTAAAACATATGGGGGGATATGATTCCACAAGCAAGGAAAGTCAATGTTGGCTAAGGAGGAGAAGACCTTAGTGAATCATTTAGTCTAATTCCTTAAACCCTTGATTATAAACCTTAGCTAGTGATATATCCTAAAGTATTTAAACCTTTGATTCTTAATACTTGATTATTAACCTTAATTTAAGTTATCTTAAGATAGTGATTGGAAGTGAAATGTGGGTTTCTCATGAAGACAATGTAGTGAGTGATTTGAATGCAAATATAAATCTAGAAAATTGAGCATGTTGGCATTATTATTATTGGTATGGTATCAAGTATTGTATAGGTTGGATGGATGGAGAAATGAATACCTATGGTACTTTGTCTTGTACATTCATGCAGGCTTAGGATATTTCCCAATGTATTTCTAACAATGATTATTATGTTGTTGTGAGACTAAAACATGTCATAGAGTTAAGAATACTTGGATCCCCAATAGATATATTTTGCGGGTAGCCCATGTTGGATCGCTAGAAGGGAATTGGGATAGCATGAGGGATTGTTTAGCATAGAATGTTATATTTTGGTAGCTTGGAGGTACTTCTACATTGGCGGCCCCAACATATAGAAGAGACTGAGTGTATTTCTCTCTTAAGTGACTTTAAAAATGATTTTATAAATTCAAGTTGGGTCGTTTATTAATTAATGGGTAAAAGTGACTTTATAACTTTTGGGTCACTTAAGTGATTTAAGTGAACTCAACAGACGATTAAGTCATGACTGTTGATCTCTAGAGGGAAATAACTAATCTTGACCATTCATCTGTTTGGAATACCAAGGGTTAGGGAAGTTACACATTAAATATGCATAAAAGGATCTTGAGAGAGAAGTGGGGGGCACACTTTTGAGGAGATCTTGGAGGGAAGGTGAAGAGGCACACTTTCCAAGAGAGGTTGAGCTTAGGAAAAGAGAGAAATGGCAAGAGGGGATTGGAACACATACCAAGGATGAGATTTTCACCATCCCAAGAATATTTTCATCATTTAATATAGACATGTATCATACAGTAGTTGAAGGTGGGTTGTACGAAATTTCTTATTGTTCGTACAACTGAGTTAAAGCACAAAATTTGAGGTATCCTTTATGTTAATGTTTGGCATGATTTCCAAGGTGTTCTGTTAGGTGGAATCCATACAACTGAGGAATTTACCATATAGTCAAATATGGGAAAAAAATTGAGGGTTGTACTATTGTATTTCTATTGTACAAGACCGTACAGTTTCACAAAAATCGAGACAAATAGTTTGGGAACAAAAATCAAGGTATTTTGTGCAGATTTAGATAGATAAGTTGTTGTCTATTTAATGTTTATTATGTTGTTGTTGTAAACTTAGAATTTTTCCTATGAGATCAATAAAAAGAAAATCTCCTTGACTGGTTTTCTTCTTTTGTATTTTTCCATGGGCATTACCCAGAAATTCCTTGTGTCAAATGTGGTTATTTTTTCTATTGTTCTTGTTATTTCCACCACTATATTTTTAGATTGATTAGTCACTTGTATTTCTACTCATATTTCCAGTAAAATGCATGTGGTTCCATTGCTTTATTGGAGAATAACTATAGGAGGCTGAAATCTATTATTGACTAAGTGTTTGAGATCATGTTTTCAACAAAGAAGGGGATCCCATTTCTAATGTTTTGTTTTTCATGTTGAGGAGGGAGAGTACTTGTAGATTGGGATATCTATAGAGGGTTATTTCTTGTGAGAGTATTTTGGGTTGTGAGATGAATAAAAATATTTAGAACCAGACTTTAAGACTTCACCCTTGTGGATTCATAGACTTTTCTTTGAGGTGGCCTCTTTCATAGAAATATTGAGTGTTACAGAGAGCTTAAGGTTGGGAGGAACATCCTTCATTTGTATCCAATTGGAATATTATTTTCCTAGAAAGATAAGTAATATAATTGTGTCATGAAATGCCATGTTTTGTATTTTTGTTCTACGTTTTATTATTTTATAGTTTGTCTAGCTCTATGTGTATGTATTTAATTTGGATAATTATGGATGAAAGCATTGTAGGGATGCATTTTTATTTTAAGATTGAATTTAATACTAAGGTTGTTGTGTCTTTTCTTCCATTATTGAATTATACAACTAGATAGAGAAATCAATTTTGGTATCACAGAGAAAATGTTATAGTGTTTTTGAGGTACCCCATTGCCTCAACAATGTGTAGTGATTGTTTGGTATGTGAAAATCCATGTACTATCATAGAATGGATCAAATAAATAGTAATAGTAATAGTAATAGATTCACTAAAATATTATTTCAAACATGTTAAGTGGGAAGTAGAACATTAAAAAAAGCATGGCACGCTTGAACACATATTTACATGTACCATTAGTTATACCAAGGTAATAACCCATAGTTCCCTAACTGCTATTAAAGACTCACCTATGACTATAGTCAAATCAGTTTTAAATAGGATTTCCTGATGATTTTCTCATTGAGTAAACAGAGCATGTTAGGGATGTAATAATTGAATGTTTGTAGCATGGTCTGTGTGTGTGTTGGTTGTGGAGCCTGATTGTCTTCTTGATTTAGAGGTCTTTTTTTCCAGTTTTGTTTATAACCCATGAAGAATTTACACCCTGGAAGAATGTACACTCCACTCAGGGGAGTGCAGAGGGGGGTTACCCCCTTTGCGGGGTTCATGGGCGAAGCCCCCAAATGAAAAATTTCCTTGTAAATGTATATTGTAATTTCATTGTAAATATGGACTGTTCATTATAAGGTCGTAGATATGAAGGTAGAAGTTATGTTAGGGTTTTTTTCCCTAGAAGGCAACCCTCTTTTACGAGGGAAATGTATTATGGCTAGGCATCATGGAAAATATTGTATTCTGAGTGAGGAGATTGTGAGAGAAAGAAGAGGAAGTTACAGTGGGTTTGTTGTAGGTTGTATCCCTTCATTTGTTGCATAATAATAAAGGAAGGACCTAGAAATTTCTCTAGTGGGCGTAGCCCACACTGGGTGAACCATGTATATCTGTGTCTCTATTGTATTTTGTATCTTTTGTGTTTTATTTTCGCATTTGTTTTCTTTGATTGCTCTGAGATCCTATTTTTCTAACTGTGTGTGTCTGTGTGTGTGTGTGTGTCAGAGAGAGTGTGAGAGAGAGAAAACCCTTCTTATGCATTTGGTCAAGATAAAAAGTACATCTAGGATGAGCCTCACATCATCACAATTTTGTTTTACCTCATATTTTAGGTCAAAATTGAAGACAATTAAGTATGTAGTAAATCCATATTTCCTATCCCCTCCCCTAATAACCTAATCTCCACTATCAATTATAATATGTAACGAGTGAACTTCTATCTCTTTATTTGAATATTCTACTTTATACTTTTGTGCATCTCAAATTGTCTCCTTCTCTTAAAGGTTTGTGAAAATAATATATCTATGTTCATATGATTTCTAAAATGAAGGAAAAAATGAAACCTCTATATTTACCCCTCTTATTTTAGGAATTAAATAACTCTTTATATCTCCACAGATTGTCTAAAAATCTAGTCTGGAAAAACATACGTTATTTCTATTATTTTAAGTGTGTCTCCTTTTAACATATAACCTTTTCAAACCTTTAGAAACTTCTATGTATCTATGTCTGAGAAAAATCCTTTCATATAAGTCTATTATTATATTTATATGACACTTCTTGATGAGGTTTATGATTCATATCCACTATGAAAAATATCTATAATAAAACCTAGAAATCCACGTACATTTCCACTAAAAAAATATTTAATAGAGATAAAACTACCTTTAAATTTAATTCATCTACAAGTATGCAAGTCACTTCTTCCTCTATCAAATGTCAACTACGTAAGGTTGAATCCCTTTCTCTTCTTCCATCTCACATCAATTTCAATAGTTTGTTATTGTGCATAATACAACTTGAACACATGCTCTGTATTGCAAATATAACCCTATAAATTCCCTTCTCTAGTAAGATTTTTCTCTATGAAGACACTTAAAACTTTGTTGCGAACTTCACCTATTATTTATATTTATGGATATCAGATTAAGGATATAGAAATTCTAATTTAATTTGTGTAATTCTCCATTTTGTAGAAGTCATTGGAATTATTGTCATTGATTTCAAAGGATTATCGATGTCATTAATGTCATATTACGGAATTACAATACACACAACATTTCCAAGATTTATTTATATACATAGGTCTACAACTATATTAAAAAAGGGGTTCATTTAGTGAAAAAACAAAAAGTGAAATAGTGGTTTCAAACCCATGGGTTTGGGGTATTTTCCCATGGTATTTGGGGTATTTACCGATGGTATTGGGAAATAATTATTTAATTAAGGGACATGTCCCTGGTAAAATTGCCTTGTAAAATATTGTAATTGCATAATCAATAAGGTCACAAATATGATCATAGAAGTTATGTTAGGTTTTTCTCCCAGAAAGGAAACTCTATTTTTGTATGACAACATTGTATTGTAGTTTTGTATGATGAATAGAAGAGGTGCGACTCTAAACAAGTTTTTGGTTTTCCCGGTTTGGGTTTCCAGGGTAAAATATATGTGTAATGTATGTGTGTGTCATTGAATAATTTATGTTTTTATTAAGAATTTGTTTGCAGTAATTAATTGTAAAAGGTTAAAATCTACATCATTGAGAGAAAGTGTGTGTGTGAAAAATGGATTAGCAAAGATTGAATTGCAAAATCAATTTTAGGTCATCTTGGCATTTTCGTGATAACATTTTTCCTAAGAAATTTCAGAGCCTGTAATTTGGAAGATACGGAGGAGAGATCTTGGTGTACCTATGGTAAAAAGTGTAGATTCTAGTTCATTATAATTTCAAAAATATTCCATGTGGAATTTAGGGTTCTTGAATGCTCCTGAAATCAATTACAAATAGGTCATCTTAGTACTTTATCTATAACCCATTGTCTATGATGTTTTAGACCCTGATATTTTGTAGAGACAGAGGAGAGATATTGGTGTGCATGTGTTAACATATTAGATTTTGGTTTTCTATATTTTTTGAGATATTCCTTGTGTAATTTAGGGTTCCTAAATGCTCCTAAAATCCGCTTCAAACAAATCAACTTGGAACTTTTGCTATAACTTATTTTCGGTGATGTTTCAGATCCTTATATTTTGCAAAGACATATGAGATATCATGGTGTACATGTGGTAAAAGTATAAAATGTTTTTTCTCTACACTTATGGATATATAGAACCTGTGGAAGTTATGGTTCCCGAATGCTCCTAAAATAATTTTCAAAAAGGTCATCTTGGCACTTTTAAGATAACTTATTTTTTAAGATGTTTCAGACCTTGAGATTTTGCAAAGATAGAGAAGACATACAGAAGTACCTCAGGTAAAAATTTCAAAATCATATTTGTAAAATTGGATACGTGGCATGTTGTACAATTATGTTCTTTGGAAGAGGCCCAAAACAACATGCTTTGGGAAAGTTTCCATTTGGAAATTCAAATTTTTGTTAGACCTGGTAAAGAAAGAAGTAGTGAGAAAAATTGGGGAAGGTAGACGCAATGAGTAGAAATAGTAAACGTAGAAGAAACGAGCAGACATGGTGAAGGAAGAAATAGTAATAAAACTCAGTGAAGGTTGGTGCAACTCAAAGATTGTTGTCTCTTGCTAAGTTGGTACTTAGAAATTGAGATTTGTGTCTCCAGTATATTGGTGTATACAAATATCTATAAGATATTGGTGTCTATTGCTAAGTTGGTTCTTGTCAGGGGATATTTTTGTCTCCAGTATATTGGTATCTATGAATATCTGAAAGAGATCGGTGTCTTTTGCTAAGTTGGTGCTTAGCGGTAGGGATTGGTGTCTCCAATAGATAGGTGTATATGAAGACATGTAAGAGTAGGTTGGTGCCTACAAGGATTTGTATCAGTGGGGATTGGTGTATCCAATAGGTTGGTTCCTAAAAATATTTTTAACAGAAGGTTGGTGCCTACGAAGAATTATAAAGAAAAGTTCCATGGCTTTCTCTCAAAAGGGTTTCCATGTAAATCTTGTGTTCCATGTTTTGTATTTAATATGTGATTGTTTTCTTATGGTTGATGAATGTTTGAAAAAGTAAAAAAAAATCATATATTGATTCACCCCCCCTCTCAAAATAAGTGTGTTCTCAACAATTCATATCAGAGTGGGTTCCCTTGGAAACAGTTTAACCACTGGAAGGTAGATCTCAGGAGCACACATGACTGGTCAGGAAGGTTTCTCTAAAAACATAGCTCTATTGTTTGAAGAAACAAACTATTCATTTTGGATCATAATTATGTGAAAATATCTAATGGCCCTTGGGTTTGATATTTGGTAATCAGTCGTGAATAGTTATACAAACCCAACAAACTCCACCAACAGATGCAACCGAGAATAATTCTAGTAAACATAATGCAAAATCTATGAATTCCATATTGTGTGGTATATCAGAATTTTAGTTTGTAAAGGTAATTCATTATGTATCGACAAAAAAAAAGGGGACAAGCTTCAAGATATCTATGAAGGCTATGACAATAAGAAGGAAAATATCCAAACTCATAGAAGACATTTTGAGATCTTGAAAATAAAAGATGAAGAAAAATTTGTATCCTATATTATCCATGTGGATGAAATTTTCAACCCCATCAAAGGACTTGGTGAAACATTTGAAGAAATGGTGATTGTACAAAAGGTGTTAAGGTGATTCCAAATTTTCCACGATTGAAGAAATGAAAGATATTGATTCATTAACAATAGATGAATTGCATTGGATCCTCACAGCATATGAAATGAGGACAGAGAAAGAAAATATATCAAAGAAAGAAGCATCCTTCAAAGCCTCAAAGAATACAAAGAACGAAGAGCATGAACCAAGTGATAGCTATGACAATGAATCGAATACATAGGAATCATATTTTGTGAGGAAACTGATACAAATGGATATCGGTGGCCACCCACCTTTTCCAAATGGCTCAAAACAACTTTCTGACATTTTTGGCAATTTACTATTTTTAGCAGTTTTTACTTCCGGGGCCATTTTGAGGGCCTAAATTATGGTTTTTTGGTATAGATCTCCTCAATGATATCCAAATTCATTATTGAGCCCCCAAAATGAATCTCCTCAATTATACCTTTCCAACAGGCTATCACACGCCTAAAACGGAGATCGTATGAAAAAGTTAGGACCCCGGGAAGTTGATGTACTAGCTTACCCAAACGGGGCCCACATGACTTTTGGCGCTTCTTCTCCTAGGGTTAGGTTTTTGGATGTCTAGGGTTTTTGGAATTATTTCTTATTGTAAAAATGCCTTCAGAGCCTCATTGTAACCTACTTCTTGCGAATGAGCATTGTCGTCACATCTCTTCTCAGAGATAAGCCGCCTTGTTTTCGCTGCATTTTACAGTTTCAGCTTATTTCGTTATTGAATAGAAAACCAGTTTTACTGTATCTCTATTATTTTGTGTTAAGAACCTGTTAATAATCTGTATTCATTTTTTTCTTCTCATAAAATCTAGATCAGTGGTATCAAAACGTTCTTCTCCTTGTCGTCTTAATGCATGTCCCCAACGAGGTTGGAGTACAAAGAGTTGGGTCTCGAGCTTGTTTCTCTTGAGGACAGAAGCTCTCGCATGCCCAAGTGACCTCCCATGGTGGGAGAAAACAAAGATGATGGAACAGGAGATCCTTTCAAATTGTTGATTGAGGAATCCCTCACACAAAAGAGGAACGAGATGATGGATAGTTTCGCGCAAATCCTTCAGCGACTACCAACAGGCGACACATCTTCTTCGAACGGAGGCATCGCCCCCTTCAAGGTACAAATAAACTTTGATATTCCTATATTTGAAGGTCATATAGATGCATATGTTGTAGACAAGTGGTTGAATCTACTAGAAGGTTATTTTTCTATTCATAAATTTTCGGATAGAGAAAAGATTACTTTTGCGCTCCTCAAAGTCATTCCCCATGTCAAAGATTGGTGGGAAAATTTCTATGAGCAAAAGGAAATAGAGGAAACCTCATTATTTTTAGTCACGGCCACCTGGGAATCCTTTAGGGATGTTATTAAGGAACAATACTACCCTGTCGGAAGTTATGACGACCTGTATACCAAATGGACCACACTGCGGCAAGAAAGAGACCAAGCAGTGCCAGATTTCACAAATATCTTCCATACGTTGCGCACCAAGTTGGGTATCAAAGATTCAGAGCGACATCTGGTGCTCAAGTATCACGGTGCTCTGTATAGATACATCTAGACCGAAATGGAATTTTTGGACACCTCATCCTTGGGCGTGACCTACCAATATGCCGTCAAAATCGAGCAGAAGCTCAAAC
>SNQJ01S0043783.1:19971-37541 GCA_010110895.2 Picea sitchensis
CCCTTACCAGCACTCCCATGCATGCCTATCCAGTGGGTAGGTGTGCATGTGTGCGCGCCTACTTCCCAATCACCCACGCACGTGGGGCCCACACTCATCAAACCCTCTATACAACCCTCCATACAGCCCCTACCCAAAAAATGAAACCCTAATTCTATGCAGGATGATCAGACCACTAACCTGAAGCTTGCTGGTCCTCGATCAGATGCGTCATCCTCCCCAAATCTCCAAATATCCTTTGGCTGCTTCTTGTCCAGTCACTATAGCAGCAAGTACAAATGAGGTGGCAATGTGAGCCCTACAGCTATATATAGCCCTTTTTGCCAAACTTCCACTCACCATTCTGGGAGCTTCGGGCATCCATTTCTTGATCCGTCTTCAGCCACAGGATCAACATCCCGTCATCTACATCATGAGAGTCCCTGGGCCTCTTTTCATCCTAAGCCCCTGGGACGCCATTTTTCATACCCTGATCAAGTAGGCATGCGCATATTCACACTTATCAAATACATGCTCATACATTCAATTCTCTTCAGATATTGTTCACGTCGGGTATTTGGTTTTCATGTGTGCAGGTACTTGGTCATCATACATCAACACAACCCATTCAGGTATATACTTATCACTGGCATGTAGTCATTCCCTCTGAATATCATTTACATTTCCAGTCACACCCTTTGACATTTTCCTCTAGGATCCCCATTTCCAACTCTGCAGTACCCACACCTCCATTTGCATCGCCGGTACTGTCACTCAGTAGCACTCTTACCCACATGAGTTGTCTCATTCCTAGAACCCTTTTGTGCTTTTGACACTCATGTTGTTTTTCAAAACCCGATAGTCTTACATCATTTTGCGATAGTCTTACACTCATGTCCCGATAGTCTTACATCATGTCGTGAATTAGCCACATACTCCTCCTCATTTTTCTAGCTTTCCCAATGGACTCCCAGATTATCTCTCCACAGTTCTATTTTTGGACTGCACCTCTGCAGTAGCATGAACCCTCCATTTCATCCACAATCCATTTTCCCATCTGCAAATTTCCCTTCATTTCACCTACCTCATACAAAAACCCACCCATGGGGCCCCCACCCTCCATCAGTTCTCCAATCAAATTATGCCCTACCAGAGCCAACCATATCACACTGGGGCACCTATTTCTATATTTGTACACTTCTCCCACATTATTCTTTATTTATTGTATAAACGCCTTTGTTTCCAGTAGTTACATTACCTTTTTGTCATCACCTTTGGCGAACTTCTTCCCTTTTTGGCTAAATGTAACTCATGTCACCCTTGGTTGGAGCACTACTTATCATCCACCCTTGATGACATCATCCATATCTTCAGAGAACCCCACAGGACACTTACCTCTACCCTCTGAGTTTGTTCGCCTTGTCTCGTCTCTGGCACAACTTATCCCCTGTCTTGTTGTCCCCCTGACACTCGACCTCAATGAACAGTTGTGGCCACTTTCATCTCAAATATCCTCCAACCAAAGGCAGTCTTGAGTATTCCTACATCTTGACTTCATCCATGTACCTCCTCCACTTCCTCACCTCACCTAGTATATTTCACGAAGACATTTGCTTCTGGGAGTCGCGTCCCCCTTTTTGTCAACATCAACACATTTTTCCAGAAGGGTGATAGTATCTTGATTCTCATTACCCATCCAATGAGAGATCTCAGATGGCACAGGTAGAAACCCAATTGCTCCCTGCTTTCGTTGACCCCCATAACATTCGATGTCAACACTTTCTCATGTTACGGTTGGTCTTACTTTGTGACTATTGCAGTTAGTTCTTTTACTTGACGGAGACCTGTGAACTTGGTTGGGCTATCAATGCCCATAGAATCTGTGATACTTCTTACAACTGCCATTGCCTACTATTCAGAGTATGTTCATCCATAGAATTATTTTCTACCTTTATCATGGCCACCCCCAAGGGCACTGCAGTTGTCTACATCAAAACTCCATTCCTCTTTGTGAGTTACATGACACGAGCATGGGGCATGCCCGCCTCATTTGTACATAGTTTGTTCTTTTTTACCCACCTCATGAAAGGTTGGGTTCTACCAGTTCCCTTTTTTCCTCCAACGGATCCCTCTGGATGATACCACTATTTCTCTCTCTTACAACAACACTCTCAGTAGAAGAAACATTGATGGATTTTGGCTATACGTATGCTCCTAACCTCATCCATAAGGGGGCATCTGTTATCACTGAAATTTTGTCCGCAAATGGTTACAAGAATTTAGCATTGTCAAAGAGTTATGAAGTCATCCATGGACCTAAATTAACACAAAAGCATTCATAAAGGGTCAAAAAATACACAAAATAGTGAAAAATTAAAGGGCTCTATGAAGACACTGGGCGCGCTCGCACATGCGCGAAACAAAAGCGTTAGATTCACGCACATGAGCATGATGCGTGACTATTATCGCAAAAATCCGCGCACCTGAGAAATGATGCATTTATGAGAGTGGTCGGCTTCCCACCCACTTCTGGTTCTGCTCCCAAGCCGATTTGACACTCAAATCTAGATTGGATTCGATTGGATGGCTGGTCAAAGACCTAGAAATACCCTAATTAGCCTCTTTACACACTACAAACTAGTTGAACAATAGCTCAAAGGAATTCTATAAAAAGGCCATGGATACAGTTCATTTTTCAAGGAATTCAAAGCAAAGTTATGCTGCCATTATTCTCTTGAGGACTCTTCTTTCCTTGCCAAGAGTATACTTACATCATTGCATTGGGCAATCCATCTTACCCCTTGAGTGGATTAGCAAAGAATTCTTTCACTATTTTCATTTTCATTTTCAAAGTTGTAAGAAGAGCTTACTTGTGGGGGTCCAAGAGCCCTCCCTTGGAGGAAAAAGGGACTCATAGTCCCCTTGCTTCTCGGTGTTTTATTTCACTAATATCAGCCTTATCATTGGTGACATGGGTCTCATTGTTCTTTTTGTCTCTATGTCCCTATGCTTATAAATTTAGTTGTTGTTTTATCTCTTAGTTTAATTCTTAGTTGTTGTTTTATATTTCTTTTTCTAACCCTTTTCCTTGCAGTTTTCCTTCTCAACAAACCCAACTGAGCTTGCAAGCACATATACTTTGCTCACTAAGGTGATGAAAGAGGCGCAACACCGACTACCATTTTTAACCCACAATATCTCGATATTTGGTTGATGTCAAGTGAACCATCGTAATCCCCTAGCCTCAATACCCCTACTTATTTATTAGGAAGAGACAATAACACAATAACAGTGTAACAACCACTGAGGTCACTTCTATCAATACCCTATATTCACAACATTTTCACTATGATGAATATATCCTCGAGGAATTAACTACCCCTGATTGCCCATGGGACTTGCTCCACCACAGAGCGCTCTTTATTTCATAGGAAGCCTTCATGCCTCCTAAACAACACCCCATATACACAGTCGAAACTAAATATTTTCTCCTATCAGGGCATATAGATTGGTTCAATAACCCTATCCCTACCCCCGATGCTTTCGAGGATGACAATATGGCCAATATTTCCCCAACCATCAAAATAGATATTTCCATCAAATATGGAATTATTGAGGAAATCACCATTGGCGCCACATGCTCTCCTAAATAAATCACCACCTACAAATCCCTCTTCCAGGAATACCGGGACATTTTAGCCTAGTCATACACAGAGATGCCTGGCCATGATCCCTCTATTTTCGAACATCGCATAGACACCTGGCTTGATATCATGCCTGCCCGCCAAAAACATCGACCCCTACACCCATCCAAAGCAGTGACCATCAAAGCTGAGATTGACAAATTACAAGCTGCAGGGTTCATCTACCCCATCACCTATATGTCATGGGTCTCCAACCCTATCCCTGTTAACAAAATACAGGGCACTATCCATGTCTATACAAACGTTCGCAACCTCATTCATGCTTGTCCCAAAGACAACTTCCCAACACCCTTCATCAACCAAATTATCAATGATTGTGCAGATCATGAGGCTTTGTCCTTCATGGATGGTTTCTCTGGCTACAACCAAATCCAAACTCACCTCGTCGATCAGTACAAAACCACATTCACTACCTCTTGGGGCACCTTTACGTATAGTGTCATGCCATTTGGCCTCAAGAATGATGGTGCCACTTTCCAACGGGCCATGACATACATTGTTCATGATCTGGCTCATATCATCCTCACATACTTGGACAACCTCACCACTTGATCTAAGAGACGCACTTAACATATCGATGATTTACACATCATCTTCCAAAGGTGTCGTTAGTACAATATCCGCTTGAACCCCCTCAAGTGTGTATTTTGCGTCACTGTTGGGCACCTCCTTGGGTTCATATTTTCCCAATGTGGCATTACCATGGACTCCCTCAAAGTCCAAGCCATCAAATAAATTCCGTCCCCTTGAAATTTATGCCAACTATAGAGCCTACAAGGCAAAGCTAACTTTTTACGACACTTTGTCCCAGATTATGCTACTCATGCACATGGATTCCTTTGCTTACTTCGTCACGACATCCCATTCCAATGGGATAAACTTGCCCAAACTGCTTTTGATGACCTCAAAGAGGCCCTCTCCAATGCCCCATTGATTAGTCCACCTGACTATAACCACGACTATCTCCTCTACATATCAACCTCAGTCGTTTCAGTAGCAGGAGTGCTTGTCCAAATAAGGGATGATGATTGTGAGCATGTGATTTACTACATTCGTAAAAACCTTTTAGGGACATGCTTGAAATATAATCACAAAGAAAAGCTATCCCTTGCAGTTGTCCTTGCAGTCCAGAAGCTATGCCATTACATTCTGCTTCGATTTACCAAAGTCATAGCAGATTCCAACCCCATGCAATACTTTCTCAGTCGTCGGCAAATTAATGGTAAATTTGCTCGATGGATCATCATCCTTCAGGAATATGATCTTGAATTTTCAACACCCAAGAGCAAGAAATCTCTCATCCTCGTTGAACTCATCATGAAATTTCCCTCCAACACTACCATTTCACCTGTCAATACTAACTTCCCTGATGAACATCTCTTTTACATCCCCTCAGATGACCCTTGGTATGGTGATCTTCTCGTCTACCTCTGAACACAAAAATTTGGAAACCACCTCACCAGAGACGATCGTCGATGCATCCATCACCAAGCCTCATGCTACCTACTCATTGGTGATGTCTTATACTGGTGAGGAGTTGACACTGTACTCCGTCGATGCTTGACTATCGACGAGGCCGATCGAGTCTTGAATGAATGCCACAACGGTACTTGCGAGGGCCATCTCTCAGGGATGTCCACTGCTTAGAAAATCATTTGTGCTGGTTACTTTTGGCCTACATTATTTCATGATTGTATCCACGCAGTGAAATTATGTGACAAATGTCAGCTTTTTGCCAACAAAGAATCAGCACCAACTGCTCTTCTCCACCCAATCATCACCACCAGTCCCTTTTGTAAATGGGGCATAGACTTCATGACTTGCAACTTTCCATCCAGCAATGGGGACAAATACATCGTCGTTGCAGTCGATTACTTCACTAAGTGGGATAAATCCATGCCTACCTTCAACAAAACTGCTGACACTGCAACGTGTTTGTTCTTTAACCACGTTATTTCCCACTTCAGAGTACCACTACAACTAGTCTCTAATCATGGGAAATATTTTGAGAATCATATTTTCGTTGAACTCTCATCCAGATTAGGATTCTCCCACAAGTTTGCCTCCCCATACTAACCTCATTCAAATGGACAGGTCGAAGAAGTCAACAAGGTCCTCAAAACCATGTTGCAGTGTATGGCTAACAAACATAATACCAATTGGAATCATATGTTATTTTCCACACCATGGGCTTATCGCATGGCATTCAAAATGACTACTGGTTTCACACCTTTTCATCTAGTCCATGGAGTTTAGGCCACTCTTCCCATCGAGTGCGAAATTCCCACCTTACGCACCGCCATTGAGCTATTACCTGACACTGCTCTAATGGAGCAGTGTTTGTTGAACTTATAATCCCTAGATGAGGATCGTCAATCTTCATTACAAAATAATGAGACAACCAAAAAATGGTCAAAGGCCTCCTTTGATCGCCATATCAACCTTCACTCATTCAACGAAGGTGACCTTGTTCTCACTTACAATGTCGCTCATGATACTCTCGGCCATGGAAAACTCGATTCCCTATGGCATGGACCGTATATCATCCAACATTGCCTCACTAAAGGTGCATACATCCTGGCCTCTCCCGAAGGCCACCCTCTCAAAGAACCTGTCAATGGATTGTACTTAAATAAATTTTACACTTGAGTGTAGCCATACTACACTAGGTTTTTCTTTTTGTACATTTTTTGTAAAGTTTTTAATCTTCTTTCATCCATACCTCACGTATAATCTATCACTTGTGTTATTAACAGATTCCACCCCCATCACCCTCACATGAACTGCTCCACACCAATGATATATGTTTAGAATCAGCCACCAACAATCAAGAAGAATACACCGTCATCATTAGTCTCCTCGTTGAGGCTAGTCATCACCATATTCATCACCTTAGCATTTTCCTTGATTCTCAGCTAGTCTTCCTCCAACTCAATAATGTGTACCACGTTCGCGATCCTTTCCTTTTCTGCAAATACCTGCAAGTTAGACTGTTATCTCGACAATTTGATTCCATCACATTCACACATATTCCAAGACAATTTATTCAAATAGTAGATAATATGGCTAGCCTAGTGTTAGATTGGCATTTATCACATCAAGCTACCAGTACGCATACATCAAACATCAAATAATCTGTCACAATATATAAATTAGACATCATAAAAAAAACACATGTAAACATCACTCAGATCCCAAAATGTATATCCATATATATATATATATATATATATATCCAATGAGCCATCCAAAATGTTTACAAAAAATATATCGTACATATACAACATTCATAGGCCAGTCAACCACCTCGCCCCTATAGATACAAAACTGGTGCCACTACACCAAGTAGGCTTGCAGGCCTATATAAAAACCACAAACATATAAATACATACAGAGACACTCATGGTGCCTCTAGAGCATCACCACCTGGTCCCCTCTCAAGAGGTGGTTCCCCACCCACTAGCGGTCCTTCCGGACCTAAAGGTAGCCGCACAGTCATCGTAGCACCTGCTATTGCTGCTCTCCGGACCATGGTCCGCCACACCAACAGGACCCCCACACACTTCTCTAGGATGCTCTCATCCTGGATCTGTGACTACATGCCCTCAAGCACTCCTTGTAACACCACCTCCAAGCAGTGACAGATATCCTCAAAATATCCCCTCGCCTCGGCTGGAGGATCATGTGATAGCCCTGCACCAGGGTCGTCAAAATGAGGTCTCCTAGCCACTTTCTCATCATCAACAGGCCTCGCCCCAGCATCCTCCCAACATTGCCTCTCTCCTACCCGCGAATCTCCCCGCGGAGGTCTCACCAGCCCCTGATGAGTTGATTCTCTAAACAACTCCACCTTGTGCCTGCGAGGCCCCACATCTTCACATACAACAAACAAACGATAGCATCAAAATCCACCCATACATAACAATATACATTCTATACTATCTACACAATAACAATATCACACCATACCTATGTGATCGAACACCTCCCCTGGAGGTAACACCATCTCTGAATCACCCCATAAGTCCACCCTAAAGTATGGGTACCGTAGTATAATTAGGGGCATCTGATGCTAGACCTATGTAGCCTCATCTATGAAATAGTGGCCACCCTCCCCACCACCATGGAGAGCCAAAATCGTTGATCACTACCGCAGTCACAGCTCGCGCACACCCAGTGCACCCAACAATACTCTCAGGCACAACATACGCACCCTCTCTAGAAACCATGCCACCAAGAACAACCCAAAGGAAAACTCCCCTGAATATGCATCTCGACACCTGTCTAGCTACGCTACCATCTTGTCATGCAACATCAAACCCCAGTCAAAATTCTCTCCTGCCAGTTCCCTCTCCATAATCCTCAACTGAACACCACTAATCCGTTGAGTCATGATGGACCCATACACCCTCACAATCATCGCTAACACATAGTGATGAACCAGGGAATCTATCGCCCCAATACTGACCACGAAGCCAGACATAAAGTTCTCCCTCATACTGTACCTCCAAACTAGGACAACCAACTGCCCATCCGCAAGTACTACGGGCTCCGTCAGTAAGGGAGTTCCTCGAAAAGGGACCCCCATATAGAAATAGATATCCTCAACCGTAGTGAAGGTAAACTTCTCACCCCGCACCATAAAGCAATGCAGATCCAAACTCCACATCTGATTCAAGAACTGTAGGAGGAACTCCTAGGCCTGTATCAAGGGGCACTCAAAGTACTTCAATAGCCCACACGTTGCCAAAGTGTCACGGAATCCCAGCTCCTCATCAGTCATGACCTGTCGCAATTGGGACCAATCTCTCTCTCTCTAGTGAATTGACATCATCCAAATGATCACCTACATACAAATATACAATACTTGATCATCCATCACAAACATCCAAACATCACAATCTCCAAAAAAGATTAATTTTACACCTTTCATCTTTTCCCCCAAGCCGCAGTTGTTTTCCCTACAGGTGTGCACACATGCACACCTATTCATCCCTTAGTCACGCACTCATGTGCGACTGTTGACTACACAGAGGTTCACTCATGCACCCCTGTCACTCACATAGGTGTGCCTCATCTCACGCCTGTTCATTACATAGGGATGCACACATGTGCCACTGTTATAATTACAGACGCTCATGCATGCGCTGCTCCACCTTACATAGGCACGCATGCCATGCATGCCTGTTATCTTCATTTGGGTGCCACCACGCGCAGATGATCGAATTACAAGAATGCACCCGTGCGTGCAAATTTCTCGATCACCCACACACTGGGGGTCCCACACCTACAAAAAAACTTGTACAACCCTTCGTACAAACCCTGCCCAAAATAGAAACCCTAATTCTATGAAGGATGATACAACAACTAACCTGAAGCTCGTTGGTCCTAAATTGACTACCTAGATCTCCCGAAATCTCCAAAACTCCTCTAAACTTGCTCATTAACTCAATAACGTAGTAGGTACAAATGAGGTCGCATTGTGGCCCCTACAACTATATATAGTCCATTTTTGCCAAACTTCCAGAATCAATTCTGGGAGCTCCAAGCGTCCTTTTTTCAATCTGTCTTCAGCCACAGAATCAACACCCCGTCATCTACATCATGACATTCCCCAGGACACTTTGCATCCTTATCCCTTGGGGGCCATTTTTATCATATTCCACTCAAGTACGCATGCTGACATTATTGAATAACCACTATATGATCTTTCTTTTCATATATTTTCCATGTCAGGTATTTTTTTTTCATGTGTGTAGGTATTTGATCATTACAAATCAGCGATATCCTTCCAAGTATATTATCGACATTGGAATGTAGTAATTCCCTCTGATTATCAAGATCCATGTCCCAGTCACACCCTCTAATTTTTACCTCTAGGATCCCCCTATCTGACTCTATAGTACCGTTCCCTCCACTGCATTTCAGTACTGTCACCCAGTAGCACTCTCACTCACATTAGTTTTCCCATTCGTCGTTCCCCCCCAGACACTTTGACACTCATGTTGTCCTCACCATATAGGGTTGGGAGTCCTGATAGTCTTACATCATGTTGTGAATCAGCCACATACTCCTTCCCCTCATTTTGATAGCCTACCCAATGGACTCCCAAGATTCTTCCTCACGGTTTTATTTTGACTACACTCTCACAACATCATTTGCCATCCATTTCATCCACCATCAGTTTTCCCATCTACAAATTTCCCTCCATACATTTCCCTAATACAAAAACCCACCTATGGGGCCCTAACCCTCCAATTGTTTTCCAACCAAATTGCTCCATCTTCAGGCCAAGCCATATTACATTGGGGCACCCGTTTCTGTATATGCATTATTACCCCAACTTATTTTTTAATTTTTTTTGTAATTAAGTCATTGTTTCCATCATTTTACATAGCTTTTTGTACTCACCTTTGACAACCTTCTTCCCTTTTTGCAAACACAACCCATGTCACTCTTGGTTGGGGCATTCCTTATCACCTAATCCTGTTGACATCATCCATAAACTCTAAGTATCCCACATGCCACCTACCTCTACTCTCTGAGTTTGTTCACTTTTTCCCACCTCTGGCACAACTTATGCCACGTCTAGTTGTCCCCCTGACACTTGACCTAGCTATACAGTTGCTACCACTAATACTTCACATATATCCCCAACCAATGGAAGTCTTGAGTCTCACTGCATCTTGACTTCATCCATGTTCCTCATCAATTCCTGATCTCATCCAGTGGATTTCACGAAGCCCTTTGCTTCTTGGAGTCGCGTCCCCCTTTTTTGTCAACATCAGCACCGTTTCCAGAAGGGCGACAGTATATTGACTCTCATTACCTTTACAATGAGGAGTCTTGGATGACACAGGGAGAACCATCATTTCTCTATGTTGTCATTGACCTCCCTAACATTCGACTTCAACACTTTCTCATGTTACAGTGGGTCTTACTTTTCCACTATTGCAGTTGTTTTTATATTTGCTGAAGACCTCTAAAATTGGTTGGGCTATCAATGCCCACAGAATCCTTGATACTTCCTACAGGTGTCATTGCCTACTTTTTAGAGTATTGTTCCTCATCAAAATTGTCCTCTACTCTTATCAACATGCCCCCGAGGGCACTGCGGTCATCTTCGCTAACATACAACTTTAGTTACTGTCTTACACATTTTTTGAGTTACATGACATGAGCATGGGGCATGCCTGCCTCGTTTGTACACAATTTATTTTTCACACCTTGCGAAAGGTTTGGTCCTACAGGTTCTCCTCTCCCTCCAATGGATCGCTCTTGATACTCTCACTATCTCTCTTTCTTACAATGGAACTCTCAGTAGAAGAAAAAATGATGAATTTTAGCTATACGTATGCTCCTAACCTCATCCATCAGGGGGCATCTATTATCACTGAAATTTCATCCGCAAATGGTTATAGGAATCCATCATCTTCAAATCGTTATTAATTCACCCATGGACGAAAAATGACCAAAAAATAATTTCCAAAAGGTCCAAAACTATACAACCAGTTATAAAATCGACATGCGCTAAGGATATACAGGAAACACACGCAGGCCTATTTTGCAAAGTATAAATAAGTAGCTAGGAAATTTAAGAGAGGTAGATAAGATAAGTGCTAGTAAAGGCTTTGTGTATACTGTGTGACCAACTTGCATAGCCGAGTGAAAGTGTTGTAAGTGTTGAGGGCACGCATTGTAAGAAGGCTCTGTGCTAGATCTACTCGGGGAATGAGGATCTAGGGAGGTGTGCGCATATCTCCTGTCCTATGCGGAGTACAAGTTTGAGCTATGTGTTGTAATCAGATTGGCCAAAGCTAATAAATAAGAATAAGACTTTGTGGATGTAGCCCTATGGTGGGGGTGAACCACGGTAAACCTATGTGTTGTGCTCGGTGCCTCGACCTAATGTGTTTGTCTCTTGGCATGTGTTGATATTTGATATGATTATGCTATGTGCTTTTCTATGATATACTTAGATAGATCTACTTTTCTTTGTGCTTCTTAGATGTATGGATGTAGATCTGACATATATGAAAGTGTTGAGTGCTAGACCTATTTTCCTATTACTAAGTGCTAACTTAACCTAGATCTAAGTGAATGCTACAGTGCTTAGCGTCATCTATGAAGTACCATGAGGATTAAATACTGATGAATTATCTATGCTAAAGTGTTTTCTAAGTGTTAGTGTTATCACTGAAATTTCATCCGCAAATGGTTACAGAAATCCAACATCTTCAAACAACTATTAGCTCACCCATGGACCAAAAATGACTAAAAAAGCATTTCCAAAAGGTCCAAAACTATACAACCAGTTATAAAATTGACATTCTTATAAAATTGACATGCGCTAAGGATATACAGGTAGTGCATGCATGTGTGCCAGTTGAAAATTCCGAAAAAGTGCACATGCGTCCTATGCGCGACTTTGGATGCAAAAATCCACGCACAACTCAGAATGACGCATTTATGATATTGGTCGGCCTCCCACCCACTTCTGGTTCAACTTCCAAGTTGATTTGACATCCAAATCTCGGATGAATCCAGCTAGGTGGTTGGTCAAAGACCTAAAGGTGCCCTAAACAACCCCTTCTTCACACTTAAATATGGTTGGATAATACCTCAAAGTTATGCTATAAAAAGAGGCCATGGGTGCATTACATCTTCAAGGAATTCATTTGTATTGTTATGCTACTAATATTCTCTTAGAGAACCCTCTTTCCTCATCAAGAGCATGCTATCACCATTTCACTTGGCCATTCATGTCACCTCTTGAGTGAATGTTCTTTGGATTCTCTTCACCATTTCATTCTAGTTCCTCATTTTGTAAGAAGAGATCAAAATTTGGGGGTCCAAGAGCCCTCCCTTGGAGGAAGAGGGAACCCAAAGTCTTCCTTTCTTCTTGGTGCTTTCTTTTCACTACTACTATCATTTCCATTGGTGACATGAGTCTTGTTTGTTTCTTTTTATTATGTCCCTATGTACTATAGTTTAATTGTTTTCATCATTCCTAGTTTAATTCTTAGCTTATTCTTTTATGCTTTATTCTTATAACCCTTTCCTTTACTGTTGTCTTGCCTAGCTAACCCAACTAGGCATGTAAGAACCTCTGTTTTTCTCATTTAGGTGAAAAAAGAGGTGCAACAGTTAGAATCATATATCTGTGTCCCATATAAGGTTGCATACACCTGAGTCTTGCAACCACCCCTGCCTCTACCTCGGGTGAGACTTCATCTTCTTCACAGGTGTTGTCAAAAGGGCCAGTAGTTAGGGTTCTGTTGGTGTGTTGTTGAAGCATTGAACCTTGGGTCTACCCCTATGCCAACAAAAGTTCTCCTCAACTTAATGACTAAAAGAGTCATGTCGAAGAGAGGATTGTCTACAGGTGTACAAGCATCTTCGAAGAGAGGACTATCTACCTCTCTATCCATTGCTCGAGCCAGTCCATCCCGACTAGTACATGAAAAGTGAACTAAGCATAGGGATGATCTCACAAATGATAAGTTAATCTTGAGTATACTACCCACCTATCTACCACCTCTAAGTGGTGCAATCAATCGAGACAGTGTGCCCAGATATTTTGAGTACACTTTTGTCACTGCATACCTCTCGAAGGGGATATGCACAGTGCACACAGACTAGGATAATATCACATCGTTGAAGTTTAGTGATTTCAACCTCAGTGACAGGAATATTTATAGAATGCTATCCCAAAATAACTATCTAACTCGAACAAAAGGAAATAATTCAAAGATAATTCCTCAATCATGGACCCATAACCTCGTGCAGTCCACACTCCTCAATGTCATGAAGATCCCGTACTTTGCTAGGCACCAAGAAGTGAATGCATGCATCAAGTTGTTGTTGTCCTGATACCATGGTGGATATTTTTGGTTGAACCAATGTATCACAGTGGATCTGACATTGATCAATCAGATCAAAGGGCTAAGCATGCAAGGCCCCGACCCATAGGAGTTCTACCCTAGAAAGACCGCAGATCACGTTCTTGTGCAGAAGATCAGAGACACCTATGACGATGTAGAGAAAGGCATGCGAGGCTACAAGGTATCTTATATCCAAAGCGGTGCAGTGTGCCTCACCTACCAATTGATCGCAGGAAATTTGGTGCGAAAGAATCGACCCACCCAAGTCACGGGGTTCGTAGTCGACCTCCCAGGAAAGTGCACAGAAGGAATTCAGATGAATTGGGTGCAGTACCTGGTAAACCAGTTGGAACTTGACTGCAGGCAAGTACGGGATCAAGGATACAAGTTCCACTTAAATTGGTTTCTCATACTAGTTTCTTTCATCACGTGGGACATGCTAGAAGGTGTGACCTTCCCGGACATTGATCCATTTGAACCTCTGGCCGCGAAGTTTAGTACACTGTGGTACTCGAATGATATGAATAAAAAGTGACAATCAAATGCCATGCTCCACATGTATTACAACCAACTAAAGAATGTTATCTAGTATGAGCCTCGTATAACCCCAAACACTCTCCATAGGTTCAGGCCTTTGATGAAATTCAGCATGAACCTCCACTTCATCTATATCGCAGCGTGTGCTGATGAGCACAAACAACAACTGCAATCATACTACAAGTTGAAAAAGGAGGATTTGGAGGAAATAACCAAGGAATGGTCGATGAAACTTGATCTGGATTTTATGAGCAGAATGAAATGAATACATATTATTAATAGGTGCTTAACACAAAATAACACAGATATAGTAAAATTGGTTTTCTATTCAATAACGAAATAAGCTGAAACTATAAAATGCAGCAGAAACAAGCTTACTGGAATGGTGACGTCTTATCTCTGAGAAGATATGTGATGGTAGCATGAATTCGCAAGAAGAAGGTTACAATGAGGCTCTAAAGGCCTTTTTACAATAATCTAGAATGCCAAAAACCCTAGACATCCAAAAACCTAACCCTAGGAGATGAAGCGCCAAAAGTCATGTGGGCCCCGTTTGGGTAAGTTAGTACATCAACTTCCCAGGGTCGTAACTTTTGCATACGATCTCCGTTTTAGGCATGTGATAGCCTGTTGGAAAGGTATCATCCAGGATATTCATTTTGGGGGATCAATCATGCCTTTGGAAATCATTGAGGATATTTATCCCGAAAAACCTTCATTTAGGTCCTCAAAATGGCCTCGGAAGTTAAAACTGCTAAAAATAGTAAATTGCCAAAATTGTCATAAAACTGTTTTGAGCTAGTTGGAAAAGGTGGGTGGCCACTGATATCCATATAGATCAATCCTCCCTCTTTAGGAAGCAATGGTATCCATTGCATTGAGGTCCCCCATTAGATGAGGAAATTTCTGTTGAATCTGGCCCCGGGTGAGCCACTTGCCTTGGTGTAGGAGCTGCCTTGCTTTGACGACTCGATAAAGCCAGATCCTTTGTTGTCGAGTTACCTTGATATGTCTATCCAAAATATGATCATTGTATTCTTGTTTCAGGTAGTTGGGGTTGAGCTCTATTGGTGTCAGTTGTTCTACTACTTCTGAGGTGTCCAACAATGGTGGGAAATAAGGGTGAAGGAGATCCACATTGAACACTGGGTGCAGACCAAGGAAAGGAGGAATGTTGAGCTCAAAATAATTATCCCCCACGGCCTTGGTGATAGTGTACGACCCATAACAGAGTGAGAGAAGCTTTCAATGGGGTATTGTAAGGCGTTCTTTCTGTAAGTGCAACCAAAATTTGTTGCCCACCTGAAACTTATGCGGCACCCAATGTTGATCATGGTGTTGTTTGTACTTGTCATTGGACTTTTGTTGGATATCCTGAACCTGTTGGCAGATGTAATGGATCCTCTCAATGAACCGGGTAGCTTTGTCAGCTTAAGCTGGAGCAGGAGATGAGTTAATCAAGGTGACCGCAAGAGGAAGTGCAACATATATGGGTCCCAATGGTTGGAATCCCAACCCCACTTGAAAGGGGTTGTGGTCGGTTGAGCTATGCAGGGCTTGATTGTAGCTATGTTGGACATAGGGAAAGCTCTCATCCCATGTGCGAGTGTGCTTTGAATTATACATGCGAAGGATATGCACAATCATTTGATTTACAACCTCTATTTGGCCATCTATCTGGGGGTGGAAGGCTGTGGATTTGGTGAGCTTGGTGTCCAATAGTGACCAGAGGCTCGACTAGAATGTGCTGAGAAATTGACTATCCTGATCTGAGACAATGGTTTGTGGGATTCCAAAATGTACCCAGACTCATTCAAAGAAGAGCTTGGCATTGGCCTCTGCTGTGATTCTCTTCTTGTAGACAACTAGAATCCCCATCTTAGAAAAGAAATCAACAACCACAAAAACACAATCATTTCCCTGCTTGGTGGACGGGAGGCCCGACATGTAGTCCATTGAGATGGATTCCCATGGCCTATCAGGAGTAGGAAGAGGGGTGTACAGGCCCTATTTCTTAGTGGTTGGTTTGGCAATAGCATAGGTAGTGTAGGACTTTATATACTTGCTAACCTCTTGTCGAAGTTTCGGCCAGTAGAAATGTTTCTGTAGCATCGCCACTATCCTTTCAACACCGAAGCGTCCTGCCACCCAACTGTAGTGGGATTCCCATATCAACTTCACTCGCTCACTTGATGGAACATAGATATGGCCCAGTCATTTCTCTACATCTGCATGAACTACAGTGGCTTATGATCAGTGTGGATGACTATCTCCTTCCCAAGAATGTAATGTATCCACTGGTGGCATGCCTACACAATGGAGTACATTTCTTTTTCGTAAGTAGGGTACTTATGGATATTTTTTGACAGTGTCTCACTATGATAGGCCATGTGGTGGTCGTTCTGAGTGAGAACATCACCCACAGCATAGTTTGAAGAATCTGTCTCGATATCAAAAGGATGTTGCAGGTATGGTAGTGAAAGTATTGGGGCTGAGCACAAGCGCTACTTCAAATCATCGAATTCTGGTTGTTGGGATCGGCCCCATGCAAATTTTGCCTTACCACCACCTCTGTTTATTTGGATGAGGGCCCATGCAATATGGGAGAAACCCAAAATGAACCTACGGTAGAAATTGGTAAGGCCCAAGAAGATCTTAAGCTTAGTGAGTGTTGTCGGGGCTGGCCAGTAACGGATGGATTGGATCTTGGCTAGATACACATGTATGCCATGTTGATCAATGATGTAGCCCAAGTAATGGACCCTGTCCATGCCAAAGGAGAATTTTTCCAAGTTGGCATATAGCCTATGCTGCTAGAGGGTGTGTAGAACCTGTTGAATATACTGCAAGTGTTCGGCCCAAGTCTTGCTGTAAATTAGAATGTCATCCAGATACACCACTACAAACGTATTGGTGAATGGTTGCAGGATATCATCCATCATCCTCATGAAAGTGGCTGGAGAATTTGTCAAACCAAAGGGCATGACCAACCATTCAAAAAGGCATTCCTTTGAATTGAAGGCGGTCTTCCATACATCTATCTGTTCTATAAGGACCTAGTGGTAACCAAACTTCAGATCAATCTTACTGAAGTATTTGGCCCCTGTGAGTTGATCAAGGAGGTCATCGATTCAGGGAATTGGGTACCAATTTTTTACTGTGATTTTATTCAAACCTAGGTAATCAATACAGAGTCACCAGGTTCCATCTTTCTTATATACCAGCACGATTGGGCTCCCGCGAGGTGATGAGCTGGGACAGATGTGCCCCTTGTGGAGCAGTTCTTTGATCTATTGCTTGATCTCCTCATTCTCTAACAAAGAGAAACGATAGACTGGCCCATTGGGTAGAAGTGCATCGGGGGTCAGATAGATGGGGTGCTTGACCTGACAGTGCAGAGGTACCCCTGTAGGTGAGCAGAAGATATCCGAGTATTCTTCCATGACCTTATCTACTTGATTTTGTT
>SNQJ01S0043783.1:37591-51288 GCA_010110895.2 Picea sitchensis
ATTTCCTATTCAAAGTAATAATAACACTACAAGGCCTAGACTCATATACAACATGACGTTTCCATAAATAAGGTTGGCCCAAAAAAACATCAAAAACTTCGAGAGGAGCAAAATCACACAATACCTCGTCTTTAAAGGGCTTGATGCCATACGACAGTCGGGATTGTTGTCTGATGCGGAGATTGCTTCCTTCGTGGAGCCATCCAATGGTGTATGGTTGTGGGTGCGACGTTGTTGTCAGGGCCAGCCGCTTGATGACCTCTACTAAGATGAGGTTATTCTGGATACCGCTATCAACGATGAAGTACATCGGGGTTCCTTTTACCCACATCTGTGAATGGAAGAGGCACTCTCCTTCTTCTGGCTCATCTAGTTCACCAGGTTGGAGCTTGGTAGTAGCAATGGTGGCACTGGGTTCCATGTCAATGATCTATCTTCCCCTTTCTGGTTCTGTCTCAGAGTCATAATCTACATCTGATTCAGAGGCTTTTACTTCGGCCACCAATGACTGCTTTGAGCGGCAGTCAATGGTGTTATGCCAAGGGCTATTATGGAAGTCCCACCACTTCCTGGTATATTTCTTTGTCTTTCCAGTGTCCTTCTTTGCTTGCAGCTTGGACTGGTTGTCCTAATACTATCCATATTTTCTCTGTTCTTTGTTCAGTGGGATGGGGCCACCCTTTCCTGGTTTTGTTGTGAGGGGTTCCTAGGCCCAAATTGCCACGTCTTTTGTTTGAGCTTCTGCTCGATTTTGACGGCATATCGGTAGGCCGCACCCAAGGATGAGATGTGTAGAAATTCCAATTCAGTCTATATGTATCTATGCAGAGCACCGTGATACTTTAGCACCATATGTCGCTCCAAATATTTGATACCCAACTTGGTGTGCAAGGTATGGAAGATATTTGTGAAATTCGGCACTGCTTGCTTGCCGCAGTGTGGTCCATTTGGTATATAGGTCGTCATAACTTCTGACAGGGTAGTATTGTTCCTTAATAGCATCCTTGAAGGATTCCTAGGTGGCCATGACTAAAAATAATGAGGTTTCCTCTGTTTCCTTTTGCTCATAGAAAGTTTCCCACCAATCTTTGACATGGGGAATAGCTTTGAGGAGTGTAAAAGTAATCTTTTCTTTATTCAAAAAGTTATGGACAGAAAATACCCTTCTAGTAGATTCAACCACTTGTATACAACATCTACATCTATCTGACCTTCAAATATAGGAATATCAAAGTTTATTTGTACCTTGAAGGGGGCAGTGCCTTCGTTCAAAGAAGATGCGTCGTCTGTCGGTAGCTGCCAAAGGATTTGCGCGAAACTATCCATCATCTCGTTCCTCTGTTGCGTGAGGGATTCCTCAATCAAAAGTTTGAAAGGATCTCCTGTCCCATCATCTTTCTTTTCTTCTACCACGGGAGTTCTCTTGGGCGTGTGATATCTTCTTTGCTCAAGCGAAACAAGCTCGAGACCCAACTCTTTGTACTTTGACCTCATTGGGGACATGCATTAAGACGACAAGGAGCAGACCACTCTGATACCACTAATCCATATTTTATGAGAAAAATGAAATGAATACAGATTATTAACAAGTTCTTAACACAAAATAAAATATATATGGTAAAACTAGTTTTCTATTCAATAATGAAATAAGCTGAAACTGTAAAATGCAGCAGAAACAAGCTTGTTGGAATGGTGGCGGCTTATCTCTGAGAAGAGATGTGACAGTAGTGCGCATTCACAAGAAGAAGGTTACAATGAGGCTCTGAAGGAATTTTTACAATAATATAGAATGCCAAAAACCCTAGACATCCAAAAACCTAACCCTAGGAGATGAAGTGCCAAAAGTCATGTGGGCCCCATTTGGGTAAGTTAGTACATCAACTTCCTGAGGTCGTAACTTTTGCATACGATCTCCGTTTTAGGCATGTGATAGCCCATTGGAAAGGTATCATCGAGGAGATTCATTTTGGGGGCTCAATAATTCCTTCAAATATCATTGATGATTTTTATCTTGAAAAGCCTTCATTTAGGCTCTCAAAATGGCCTTGAAAGTTAAAACTGCTAAAAATAGTAAATTGCCAAAATTGTCAAAAAATTGTTTTGAGCTAGTTGGAAAAGGTGGGTGGCCACCGATATCCATATGGATCAGACTTCCTCATCCTAGAAGACCCCATGGAGATATATGATATTGATAGCCCCGAAGCAGCGCATGATACTCCTGGACCTAGCAAGAGAAAGAAGACCGAAGAGGTCCATGATTTAGACAACGCATATGTGAGGACTTCTTCCATATCAGCAGAGTAAGGAGGAGATGGTAGAGAGATATATGGTGTAGGAGTGGAATAGAATACAAGGAATTTAGACCACCTAGAGACGAGGAGGATCCCTCGAAGAAAAGGAAGGTTTCCCCTCTGAAACCCTCCTCAAGGAAGAAATCAAAAGCAACCTTGACCAAATTTGAGACCACCCTCTTCTTAGATGACTTTGAATTCATCATCACAGCACTAAATGATGCTTCATTGGAGATAGAAGAGAAGTAAGAAGCTAAGAAGGAGGATGTTTTCAATAGGATCAAGGTTGAACTTCAAGGAGTGGAGCAGGCACTACATTCCAGCCATGTCATTTCCACTGCAACTCCATCATTGGGAACCCCAGAACTAGGTGATGAGTCAGCCCAACTACACCACATCACTAATATAGTTGAAGCTCGCCTTCGATGAGCTTAGGAAGAAGCAACACAATCCACCCAGGATTTAGCACAAGTACAGAAATACCTTGAGGAGAAACACAGTACTGCAAAATGGGAAAATCTTGCTCTGCAAATGAAATGGAATGAAGAAAAAGAACAATTACAACAAAGCAAGGAATAGTTTCTCGCTGAGCAACTCAAAGTTAAGGAAATGTTCAACATAGCACTTCTCTCTATGACATTTGGTGAAGTAAAGAATGAAGATCAATTTCTATAGTAGGTGGCACAACTTGAAGAGGTAATCCAGTAGCTCCAACAATGCATAGCAGACTTGGAGCTCCGCATTGTGCCCGAGACCCCTCGGGATGTAAGAGACCTAAGGGAAGCAATTTCCCGCAATGCATTTGATAGATTAAAATCTCTTGCCTTGGAGTGAAAATAGCTAAGTAGTCACAATTCTCAGACCTATGAAAACCTCACTGAGAACCCTGAGTGATAGGCACTAGAGTCGCATCTTCAGGAAGAGAAGTAGTATGCAGACACACTTCAGGCACAACTAAAGGCCCTATCGACCGTTAAAACAATGAATAGGCCTCACGAGAAATGCACCGACCAGAAAAAAATCCATACAATCTAAAGAAAAGTGATGGACATAACTCAATGGCTCCAACCAGTGAAAGATAAGGCATGCCTATTGTTTACAGAGATCGAGAGCCAAGGAGTAGAGCTAGAACAAGTCATCATCACAGTAGAACAATGCCTAGAAGGGACAGTGAATAACCCAGTGATCGAGGAGTTCACCGAACAAGAGGCCACATCAAAGAAGCAAGTCGAAGCAGCTTGAGCCAATCTTGAGGCGTTCAAGGTAGAACTAGGCAGACTAGAGTGACTCAGGACGAGTCACGGGTGAGTGTTGGGGGCCTATTGGCCCTTGACCAAGTTTTGGAGTTTCTTATTCATGTTGACCTATTTTGGGACTTCGACAACCTATCGAAAGAGGAGCACAAGATGAAGTAGAGATCATGGGATCTTGGCCCACTTTTGGATCATTTTTGGGTTTTTGGGAATATCTAACGGGAATGGGATGTCGGCCCATGGGTTTACCCATGTGTAGGCCTATTTTGTAATATATATATAGATGTTTAGGCCATATAGGGGAGTAGTTGAATTCGAATGAGATATCTATGTGATCTAGGCTAAGTTCCATGAGTTGGATCTATGTGATCAAGGCTTTGTGCATTCGGTGTTAGATTTTCAGAGCTGGGTGCAAGTCCTTATGAGAGACTATAGACAACTTAGTGTTGTAATGCAAGGAAGAAGGATCTAGTGAGCTGCGTAGATCTTTTTTCCTATGAAGAGTAAAGGTTTTGATGGATTTTTTCTTGTAACTGATTGATTGAAGACAATAAAGAAGGAGAGTTGGTGGATGTATCCCCAAGGTGGGGGTGAACCACGTAAACACTGTGTGATGTGTTTTGTGATTGTCTTGATGTGTTCACATGTTATTTGCTAAGTTATTTGATATGTTTAGATAGATCTACTTCTTCTTTGTGATTATTATATGTGATAATATTAGATCTTATTAGGATAGTTGTGCTTAGTGCTTTATATGTTCATTCTGATCCATTTATATGCTAAGTGCTTAGATACTCTAGATTAGTGTGAATGTTGCGATGCTCTATTTTATCAGTGAAGTGAATAGAGATTTCATATTTTGGGACTAACAATGCTAAGAGTTGTAATAAGTGTTATAATCACATATCGGTGTCCCAGCTAAGGTTGCAGACACCTGAGTCTTGAAACCACCCCTGCCTCTACCTCGGGTGAGACTTCATCTGCTTCGCAGGTGTTTCCGAAAGGGCCAATAGTTAAGGATTTTTTGATGCGTTGTTGTAGCGTTGAACCCTGGGTCTTCCCCTGTCCCAACAATATGGATCATCTAAATCCTATGAATCAGAAATATTTTCTAAAGAAGTGTCGGCGTGTGCATTCTCATCATCTCTGACAGGTGGCAGAACAAAGGTGTCTACATGTGGCTGTTGAGGTGCATGTGAGACACTTTCCTCGAATTGGAAACTATGCTCAATGTATCCCTTCACACCATTGGGGTATCGAAAAAAGATACACTCTGTGCTCTATGGATCAAGTGCCTTCGTCTTTTTAGAGGGAATTTGGGCCCATGCACGTGAATCGAAAATGAAAAAGTGGGTCACTTCCGATTTGAGGCTGCTCCAAGCCTCGTAGATGGTCTTATCCTTGGCATATCTATGGGGAGATATTTTTTCAATGTAGGTTGCACAATTAAGTGCTTCAGACCATAATATACATGGAAGTTAATTTGCATGTAGCATGCAAGATTCCATCTCTTTTAGAGATATGTTTTTCTGCTCAATAACTCTATTTTGTTGTGGAGTATAGGGAACTATGTTCTGCAACTGAATTCCTACAACATGAAAAATATTATGGATTTCATGGTTGACATACTCTACCCCATTATCAGTTCGGACGACTTTTATTTTATTTCATGACTGTGTGTCAACCAAGGATTTGAAATATTTGAGTTGTTGAAAGAGCTCTAATTTTTTCCTGAGAAATAAAATCCATGTGAAGCATGAAAAATCATCAAAAAAAATGAACACGTACCTTGCTTTTCTAATTGATGGATGTCAAAAATGTCCCATGAGGTCACTATGGATCAGATATAAAGGAGAGGAAGCTCTATGAGTCTTTCCTTTGTCAAATTTCTCTTGAGGGTGTTTTCCAAGAGCACAACCTCACTGATTCCTTTGGAGAAATGGATGTCTAGTAGATCATCAAACAATCCTTTCTTGCTAAGTTGTTTCATATATTTGAAATTTAAATGCATGAACCTTTCTTGCCATATCCTACTAATTTCAACAACATGGGTAAAGAGTAAAGAAAAATTGGGTTCAATAAATTAATAAAATGTATACAATCTAGAATGATTATTTACCTCACCGGTAGAAACCCTGGAATTGGTTTGCATGTCATAGATGTCCACTTCATTAGGTGTGAATGTGACTTTCTTTCCAGTGCAAAAAAAATTCATCTGATACACGAAGAGAATATTGATGGAAAGTTTGGGAATGTGCAACACATTCTCAAAGCTTCCGTTTGTGAGTTCAATCCTTCCTTTTCTGGTGATGCTGACTAGAGATTTGTCCCCCATCAGAATAGGAGGACCTTTTCATGCATCCAATGAAGAATATACTTATTTTTTGGAAACCATATGTTGTGATGCTCCTAAGTCTACGATCCAAGCATCGAGAGAGGAGTTGATGGAAATCAAAGCATGGCTAGAAATGTCTTTATTGGAATTGTAATCTTTTGGCTTCTTCTTCTTGGCACCACTGAGGATGTGATCTCCAAGGTTATTTTTCTGAAGTATTTGAGTCATTAGATCTATTTTTTTATACATTCATGCATATTATAGATGAAATCATTTATGGTAGTATGTGCATTTATCCCCTTTTCTTCCCTTTCCACCTTTGGATCCAGAGGCATCGGTGAAGGGTTTTGAGTACATTCCTTATTTGGATTTTCATTTGCTTTCCTTTTGTATTTATCTTTAGATTTATTATATTGATGACCACTTCCATCTTGCATAGTAAGTTCATGTGCCTTTTGGACTTTGATTTTTTCCATGTGGATGAGCTTGGTCTTCTCTTGTGTCAGGGATTCAATAAATTCCTCAAGAGAAGGAATCTTCCAATTGGCTCTAGAGGATAATTTGACTGAATGGAATGTGTATACGAACACTGAGAATTTAGGACCAAGTTTGGAGAGAATGGTGAGAACCATTTGTTTCTCCTCCTTAGATTTATCAACCCTGCAAGCCTTGATTTGCGAAAGTAAATAATTATATTTTGTAAAGAAATATTAGAGATTGTCGAAGCTTTTTAGATCAAATGTGAGCAATTCCACCTCAAGAATGTGTCTCCTCATCTCATCATGTTTTCAAAAATATCCCTTGCATGGTGGTCTAGAATTTGTTGGGGTTTTTTCAAGAAGATATGTGAAAAAGGAGATCAGGAGAAATGAAATTGCAAATTGTTCTGAATGCTTCATCCATTTGATTTAGATACTTGGATTTTTCTATGGCTGATGTTGGTTCTATTTTCGTGTTCATGGTTAACCTATACAATCCTATCCTTCGAAGATTCATGATCATCCTATCCTTCCATGCAAAGTAAATGTAAGGTGTAAGAATGAATTCTTTTGGGAATTCCGTTTTTCCGTTGTCTTTAATCTTTGGTACCTGCAAAAATAATTCAATGTGTATTTTTTCTTAGAAATCCCTCAGCTCTGATACCATGTAAATTTTTTGAACCTGCACATAATATATCTATCTAGAAAATAACACACACATTCGCAGAGAGAAATTGAGAAAGAAGAAGCAAGAGAAAAATAATGGAAGAATTCTCATTAACTGTATGAATAATGAATCATTTACACATGATATACTATGTGTAAATCAACCAATGTGCATTGGAGGAGAAGAAAATGTGCCATAGTGGATGTCTAGAGTGATCTGGACACACACCAGTAGTTACGCGAGTAAATTTCCACCTAGTCTAGTCTCTCAGACAATTACAGGAGTGAACTGCCACCTAGATGAGTTAACTATTCTATCAGTCTTCAGTTAACTGAGTAAAATAGAGTGAAGTGAGGAGGAGATCAGGAAATCATGGGTAATTCTCTAGTTTGGTGATGATCCCAATGTTGCATGGTGACAATACCAATGTAGCATCTAGAATCCACTCAACTGATCAAACTAAAGAGAATATTCTCCCAAGAGGAATATTCTTCCTAAAATATAGGAGACAGAATAATGACTAATAAACAAGGAAAAAACTTAGGAAAAGTAAATCCCAGGTGTGTGTGAAGAAACTCCAACAGAGGCATATTTTCGGTAGAATTTTAACCCTTTTTCAAACCGACTAGATTATTTGCAAAAAAGGAACTCCTTGGAGTCTTCTTTTATCATTTTTTCAGACTCTCTAAATGTGAAAAAACCATCGAGCTTACCTTCTCTAGGCTCATAAAAATTCACATAGAAGGAGTCTTGTTGTGTCATGCTTAATCACATTGTGAGTCTCGTATTTGTGTCTTTTTCCTAATGGAGGCTCCGTGTTGCACTCAACTGAACATTTAAATCATTCCTTCTACACAATCCTTTCACTAATGTTTTCCCTTTTGCGATCTGACAACTTGACCCATGTAGAAATTTTCCCCGAGTGTCCTTATCCTGCACATTTCTCCTTTCTCCGAGCATTAGTATGTTCCATGTTCTTGGAACTAGTTTGATTTCTCATTACACTTGTTCCTCCTTTGTAACATAGCATTCTTTTATTCTATGTCAAGCTCATTAAAAATTTGAAAAAAACAAAAAAAAATCAAATATTTCAAAAATAGGGAACATGATATATCAATTATTTTTCGGTAGCAAGATAGTCGCCCTTGGAAAAAACAAATCCTTCCATTTGTTCTCCAAGCATTGGGATCTAGTATGAACTTAGGAAGTTGTTCTCACTACATAGATTTGTTTCCTCCTTCATTTGGTTACTCTTCCAAAAATATGGAGAGTTTGCGGTGCCTCCTGCATCGCAAGCACATGTCAATATTACGCTTCCTAAGTCTGATCATCTATTATGATTTTGTCCAAGGGAAGTTTTATCCAACCTTAGTCAACCTTTCTATAGTTTTTCTCTTGACTTTCATGATTTAACCATCCTGAGAGTCCAGTCAAGTCCAGATTCAAAATCGATAAAGTTTTGTGCCTGATGATCGATATCCTCTAGTCTTTCCCCGACGACATGTCGAAGAAATTAGAGTAGTGATTCTTACACTCCTATTGTACTTCTACCTGAGTTGTTGAATATATTGAAATTGTTTCTTGAGCTATGAAGTCCTCATCTCCAGCCATAGGAGTTGATGCTTCTTGAAGATGCATATTATATTGTACTTGAATATCATCAAATGATTTTGAGATGTAGATCTGTTGTGTATTTCTCATGGCTACACATTATTTAAACATTTATATGACATGGATATGAAATTTAATGTATTGGAAGCCATGATTATTTCATCCCGATCATGGGTATTCCCACCTCAAAGAGATTATTATTATTTTGTAGATGTCGCGCTCCCAAACTCCGGTCCCAAGCTCACTCGACTTTGTGCCTTCCCACTGGTAAAGAAATTGTAATGTATTTCAGCCATCAATTCCTTTTCTGAACTCACACATTACGGGGCATCTGTTATAGCCCTAAAATTCCCTACATATGCATACATGGCATTGGCCTTTCTACTTGCACAATTTTACAAATTAATGTTGAGGATATCTCTTTAAAAAACCACTTTTTGGAGCTTGTACACACCCTGCCACACTACTTTCCGCATACAAATGCATGTTGCATACTAGAAATCCCACATACATACGTATGTTGCATGCTAAAAAACCCGTGTTTACCTCCAAAAGTTGAAAAAAAAAATTGCAAGGAATTTGATGAATTTTACGGGCTATCGAGGGTTTCCAAACCATTTTACACATTGTGTCCCGTCCCTAAACTGGATAACCATATTTTTTTCATATTGTTGGTGTAGGCCAATTTCAGGGAGAATCAAGGAAGTTTTGAAGGAATCAAAGTAGTTTCGGAAAATAAGGGACCGCACTGGAAAGTGAGGAAAACCGATGCCAATAAAAGTAGTTGCAAAGTGGAAAAATTGTTGCAGAGCAGTTGGAATGTGGACAAGCGTCGAGTTGGAGCAACGGTTGGATCAAGGACCAGCCAAGATTATGTCAAGTAGAAAGTGGACAAACCTAATCTTCTTAGGGTTAGGTTTTTTGTAAGGGCTTTGTCCCAGTTTTGTATAAGTAGAATGTATTAGGACCACGAGAAGGTTAGAGTGTATGCATTGTTGAGGTTGTAGTAGGTCCTTCAGTTGAGTGAAGGTCTTGTTGAAAGACTTGTGTGATCTATGGAGATCAAATGTAATGGTGGAAGGTTTGTGCACAACACTAGATTTTTCAATAATATGAATAAAGAGCCAAAGTGACAAATATTTGTGGATATATCCCCAAAGGGGGTGAACCACGATATATCTGTGTTTTGTGTGAATGTATGTAGTGTTACACATGATTTTCATCATCTTGGTGATGTATTAACTATGGTGTATTCAGGCTCCCAACAAGGACTTTTTAACTGAGAAAAGTGGATCTTGTCTCCTTCCAAAAACATATTTTCAAAGTAAGTTCACAGGCTACATATGGCCTAGGGTGTGAGAATCCCTCATTCTCACAGGCCACCTTCATTTAGGGTGCGAACTTCTCGCATTTTGATCCATACATAGGGTGTGAACCTATTTTCAAGCTTGAAAAAGAGAAGAGGTCTCGAGGGGTCTAGAAGGGAATCTTCTAGAAAATGAGTTGGCATTCATATGGTTGTAATTTTATTGACTTCTCATATTTGATGGGATCATCCTCATCCATGTAACCATCTCTCCTTCTCCTATATATTGAAAGGATTCTCATGGAAAAAGTTAAGCAAGATTAATTGAAGAATTGGTGAAGGAATTGCGTGAAGAACCCTGTTTGGACAGAGGCTTGAAGGCTCTAGTTGGTCTATCAAGAGGAATTGGATCTTCTTCATGCAAGTACAGAGCAAGTGTGTGTGTTGGAACCAAGGTTCATTGAAAGGAAGCTTGCGACATCAAGCTGATCATGTTGTATCTTCTACTTTCAATTAATATGATACATCGGCATGTTCCTTTCCCATAAAGTCACTCTTACTTTATTGTGTAATTCCTTGATCATATACATAAGTTGACGTTGAATACATTTTTCAATATTCACTTTGGTTGGTTTGTGTTGTCTTAGTCTTGACCTCATGAGAGAATTGGAGTGAAGTGAGAGAAACAACGACCTAAGGAAGCGATACAAAGGTATATCACTTGTTCCTCTTTATTAGCAGATTCAATGATCACAACTTAGGGAAAGAGTCATGTTCTGTCCTATTTTGTTCTAGATCCAGGTGGATCTAGGGAGATCTGTTAGTGTCTACACCTACCGATTAGTCCGATAAGAAAATTGGCGACCATACTGGGGAGTGCAACCCATTTATTTAGTGGCTTTTGGTGTTTTTACTTGGCCATTTTCTCTTGCCTTACCTTTTTTCATTTCTATCAATCTCCGAGTCTTCAGGAGACCCTGACAGACTCTCCGGGTCTAGAATTCCCTTCTAAATTTTTGTCTTTTTCCAAATTTTTCCTAGTTTCAGTCATTCTCGCACTGAACCCTTTTATTGTCTGTGAGAACTACTAGAGTTTGCACCCTATTGTGCAATCTAGTGCGAACCTCTTGCACTTTTCTTGTGGCTAGCCTGTAAGAATGATCCATTCTTGCACTGTACACCATTGCTTGCTTGCAAACCCATTTTGCAATATTTTGGGATTAAGGTTTTTGTATGCTCAGATACCTAGATTTGTATGTGTGTCTGAAGAGAAATTCTTGGGCCACTAATTGATTGATTCTTGACTTTGGATTTTGTGAATGATCAGTCTTTGGAAATCAAAGACTCTTATTTTTCATTCTTTTTCTCAACTGTCATATCTTGACCTTTTCTTAGAAAGGATATAATCTTTGATCCTAGAATCTGAGTGCTTGTTTGTTTGGGAGTCGGTGATCGGTTTTAAAGCTGGTATTAATTGTCTTTCTCGATTACTCATTACTTGGAAAATCATTACCCTCATGCATTTGAAAAGACTAGTATTGTCTGCTTGTAATTTTTGTCTTCATTGAAAGATTTGTTTGGGTTTTGCATGTTGTTTTTCATTAGTTATTGGTTTTCCGTAGTTCCACCATCATTTTGTCGTTCTTAATGAAAAGTAAAAAACATTTTTCTTTTTAAAGGCATTTTTATTTTGAAAATATTGGAAATCAATTGTTGAAATAGAACAAATAGAGAATTGGCATTGTTCGTGACTTGTTGATATTGCATTTCAAAAAAGATTGTATATCGTAGTTCAAGATTGTTCCAGAAAACTCCTCTTTCCCTCTTGTAAATAGGATTCATCGAAAAAGAATTGATATCCTTCATTCCTATCTATGCATTGTTGGGTCAAAGTCTCACACAACATCAGTTTCATTTCCGTCTCCTTTGAGTAACAACAACCTTTAAAAATATCGTGCGAATTTAAAAAAAAATTAACTAGTAACTCTTTTGTAGGACTCTATTACACCAACATTAGCTAGGCTAGAGCTGTGGAATAGGCAGAGAGATACACTTTCCAAAGAAAAAAACACACAATATCATCTTGTGCTAAGGAGTGTCAAATTCCATTTGCAACATTTTGTCCTGGGAAGCCCTTCTCACACAAGGGTCAAACTGGAGGTTGCATTGATATTGACAGAGTTACTCACCCTGCTTTGTTGATATTGGTGTAGAGATTGCACATATTATGGGGGTCACTTGAAGGTATACCCACAATGATGAGTGGAAGCCTCTCAAGTTGATTTTGGGCTAGATACCCTGCCCTTGCATGTGAATCGAACTGTCAACTGTCCCCCCAGGATTTATTGTTGTCGGTAGTAACCTTAGTGGCCTATCATCTTAGGGTCTTACACAAGGTGACTGTGAAGGGGTAAGTCTTCATGGTACCTAGAATCAACGTTGGTCAAATTCACTCGGGCTCCTTGGAGGGTATACCCACGATTATGTGTGGGAGCTTGCACCAGGGTGTAAGTCTGTTAAGAAGGTCGTCAACGTAACTTTTCCACACTAGCCCAACCCCTTCTCATCTTGTTGTTGCGACGTTGGATTTCATCACCAACTAGTGACTTCAGAATTAGAAGGTCTTGTTTGCATGGTGTTGTTTCCTAGATATTTTACTAGTGCATGTTGTTTGTTTACCCAAGTTGACCATAGAATTTTCTTCGTAAGTTTTTAACTCGTTCACAATAGACCCTCCACATCGTTCGTGTAGAATGCAGGGCTTACCCCCAGAAAATATGTAAGGTTCTTAACCCTTTCCTACCATCTCATCGAAGGGATGTCCTCAATAGAGTAAAGTCCAAGACGTCACCACTCCACAAGTGGAAAGAACTAACTCTCTAGAATGGTTCCAAATTACCAATTCTTGAGAGGACTTTCAACTTCACACCAACTCTAAGAGACATATTATGAAAGTGAATTCTTCTAGAGACATAGTTGTTTTGTCTTTTGGATCACCGACTGGACCTTTTCTAGGACCTAAGGGCCAAGATCCTTTTTGGACTACTAGCATTTTTAGACGGGATCTCTTTGGTTCAGGAGCGGGTGTTGATATCACTGTCTAACCTGCATTCCCTGAAACCTCTAACCCAGACACAATACCTTTTACTACTGCTTATTATTTTCCTGGTACAGAAGATCCGTAATCTGACCACATCTTGACTCTCCTTTTACAAATGGTCCATTACACAGATACTATGAGTCTTCACACCATAATTACCACGGCTAGCCAAGACCCTATTGGAACACCGGTTTCGCCCAGAGTCACCTCGATTCTTCCACCTAGATACCATGAGTTGAATGCCTCTATTCCTATTCCTACGCACATCAAATATGAAACTCCTAGTGGTCCCTCTTTGTCTAAGCACTCTCCTCCTGGTTTCATCCCAAAAATTCCTCAACCCCCTTTCAGAGGAATTTTTCCATCCTCTATCGGAGGCACTGATCCTAGTGGCACCATTCCATTGTTCACACCAAATTACCAGATTCCTGTTGGTGGACAATTTCACCAAGGAGGCCCAACTCACCCCCCCCTACAGGGCAAACCCTGATTGGAACACAACCCCCGATTGGAGTGTTGTTCCAGAGTTTGTGTTTTAAGGCTATAAAACACACCGTCTAGGCATCCAAAATAATAGTGTTTTCTTTCAAAACAAAGGACAAGGAAGGCTCGATCAGATTCAGTTTCTCAACTGTCTCTGTCTTTCTTCTCTTTG
>SNQJ01S0043783.1:54904-81160 GCA_010110895.2 Picea sitchensis
AGGACACCCCCTAGGATTATGGGCATCATCGTTCCATCCTCTTCCTGGAACAACGCACCATCGAGAGCTACCAACAGATCTTGAACCATCGACCGTTGTCATCATTTCCATTGTTCCCAAGTCCACACACGATGTGTTTTCCAAAGGGAACTTAAGAAATATCTCACCCACCATTCCCCTCAACATATCTATCAAACCTAGAATTGTCGAACATGTGCATATCAAAGCTTCGTGCTCCCATGAAAAAATGGTCACCTACAAGTCACTTTTCAAATAATTTCTTGACGTCTTCGCCTGGAGCTATGAAGAAATGTCGGGTATTGACCCCGACATTGTGATACATGAGATTAAGACATACCCAGATGCTAAACTCATCCAACAATGCCTTCATCCAGTTCACCCACGTAAAGCAGCTGCTATCAAGCTTGAAGTCGAGAAACAAGAAACAAGAAACAAGGAACAATTTGTGTGTGCATTGATTATAGGGATATTAGCAAAGCATGTCCTAAAGACAACTTTCCTACCCCCTTTGTCGACCAGATTGTCGATGATTGTGCTGAAAGTGAAATATTCTCTCTGATGGATGGTTTATCCGGATATAATCAAATCAATATTGTTCCTAAGGACCAACACAAAACTGCTTTTATTTGTCCTTGGGGCATTTTTGCTTATCAGAAACTTCCTTTCGGTCTTAAAAAAATTGGCGCAACCTTTCATCGCACTATGTCTTATGCCTTCCATGATATCAAGCACATCATGTAGCCATATCTTGATGACTTACCCTCTTATTCCATGCACTAGGTCGATCACCAAATACCTCTAAGCCATTTTCCTCCGATGTCATTTTTACCATATACGCTTGAATCCTCACAAATGCGTTTCTGCATAGAATCTTACCGAATTATAGGATTTATTGTTTCACATCAAGGGATCAGAGTAGATCCTTTAAAGGTCGAGGCAATTCTCAATCTCCCTCCTTCTTCTTTGCTTCACTAGTTACAAAGTTTGCAAGGGAAAGAAAACTTTCTTCATCGTTTCATCCCGAACTATGCTGAGATAACTCTTGGATTTACACGACTAATCAAAAATGGGTCCGAGTTTGTATTGGATACCATCGCAAAAAAAGCCTTCAAAGCTTTGAAACTATCCATGACACGTTCTTTTCTTCTCTTCCCCCCCAATTACAATCATTATTATTTCCTCTACCTCACAGCCTCGGATTACAGCATCGCTATGGTTCTTGTCCAAGAAGATGATTCTCATGGTGAACATGTTATCTATTACTTGATTCAAAGTCTAACACCTATCGAAACCAAGTATTTACATGTCGAAAAAATGGCCTTGGCAGCCATCCAAGCAGTTCAACGTTTCTGGCACTATATCCTCTCTCGCAAGACTACGGTAATTTCTAACTGCAACCCTATGCAACACATTCTCACCTGTCAACTACTAGGGGACAAATACTCCAAGTGTATTATGATACTAAAGGATATTGACTTATAATTCAAATGTGCTAAGTCTAAGAACTCCTTATTTTTTGCCGAGTTGATATGAGACTTTCCCTACTTTGAAATGGAAAATGTAGTAGCCAATTCATTACCTGATGAATCCCTTTTCCTAATTAATTCTGATGATCTTTGGTATAGATATATCATCATATATCTCCGAACCCAGGATTTCCAGCCCAATTTGTCTAGTACTGATCAACGTCGAATACGCTACCAAGCCCGTCAGTATATTATCCTTGGTGATACTTTTTATCATCATGGGATTGACTCAGTTTTTTTACGTTGAGTCACGTTCGACGAAGCCGAGAAAGCCTTAAATGAATACCATTCTGGAGCCTGTGGTGGTCATATGTCTGGGTATGCTACTGCCCAGAAGATCCTATGAGTAGGGTATTTTTTTCCTTCTTTATTTAACGACTGTATAATTGTCGTCCAAAAATGCCACGCTTGCCAGACCTACAACCATAAAATACAGTCACATCCTGTTCCTCTTCACCTTGTAGTCTTCGTCATTTATTTTGTGAAATGGGGTATCAATTTCATGACATGTCACCCTCACTTGGTCGGGGGGCATGGATACATTATTGTAGCCATATATTATTTTATTAAATGGGCCGACGCGATGCTGACATTTGACAACACCAGAAAGACCGCAACATTATTCATATTCAATCACATCATAGCTCGTTTTGGTGTTCCTCGGGTTATCATCATCGAACATGGTAGCCACTTTAGAAACTTCATGATGTTCGAACTCACTGAAAAGTTGCGTCTTCTCCATGAAAACTCAACACCCTATTACCCACAAGCCAACGGCCAAGTCGAAGCAATTAATAAAATCCTCATAACCATGCTTCAACGAATGATAGGGATTCACAAAAAAAGTTGGCACACAGTGTTGTTTTCAACATTGTGGGCTTATCGGACGTCCATTAATTTTTCTACCAGGTTTACACCATTCCGATTAGTCTATGGTCTAGAAACCATCATGTCAATTGAATGTGAGATACCCTCCCTAAAACTAGTCTTCGAACTCCTACCAAACACTTTCGTCGAAGAAGAACGTCTTTTGTATTTCATGTGATTAGACGAAACTCAACATGATGCCACCCTAGTCATAGAAGCCCAGAAGAAATGTGTCAAGGCCCAATACAAAAAACATGTCAAACCTCATGTTTTCTTCGAAGGTGACATGGTTCTCCTTTACGAACAAGATCGGGATGTGCTAGGAGCTGGAAAATTTGAAGCTATGTGGCGAGGTCCTTACATCGTTAGATGAGCACTGGAAAAAGGAGCTTACGATTTAGTAGATTACAATGGTATCCCTTTGAGTGAACTCAGAAATGGGTTGTACTTAAAGACGTACTATGCTTAATATCTCTTGTGCATGAGTACTTATATTTTATTGTATCATACTTCTTGTGTGTTACTGTAGTATGCTTTTTTCGTTATCTGGTCTCTACCCTTATGTTACATTGTGTTTGGTTTCTAGATGTCAGAGTCTTCGCTACCCCACATTGGCTTCATTGATGGTGCTAGCCATAGTACTCAGAACTTTGCTTCTGTTTCTTGGGCAATTTACACCCCTTCAAACGAACTTATCACTCTACGAGGTGTCTGTCTCGACAACGTGACCAATAATATTGCAGAGTATAGTGTTGTTATCGAATTGTTGATTGATGTTATCTCACTCGGTATCCGTCACTTGGTTGTACAACTTAATTCACATCTAGTAGTACTATAGTTAAGTAATGTCTATGCTATTCAAAGTCCTACTTTATTAAGGGTATATTTACGAATTCGCCTCTTGGAATGTTATTTTGATTATATTGAGTATCAACATATTCCTAGATGTCTAAATACATTAACTGATGCATTAGCTAACTATGTATTAGACAGACATTTGGGCCATTTATAAACCAACCACATCACATGTATCACATAACACAAGATAAGCTGGTAGAAGATGTATATATGTATATAACGATCGAAAGTTTTTTACAAAAAAGTTTTGTCCAAGGACCAAAATTTCAAAATATGAAGCTCCTAGCTTCTACAAAGTAACATCATGGGTGACGCTCGTGATAAAACACAACTTCCTGGGTAACCCTATGAAGCAGTCGACCAATAGACTCTGACACACCCATTGTATGGCGTTGATAACGCTGAGGGACCTCTCTGATAGGCATGTTTGGAATGTCAGCAGTCAACCCCTCTAAGTTTTGCTCCACTGCCTCATAATCTTCAGTGTCCCATCGTGGCACTAGAGCCACCTTTCCTCATCGCTGAATAGGAGAGGTACCCATATGTCGATAAGGCCCCACCTCTGTGTCATCAAAAAATAATTTTTGTAATTAGACCTTGGACAAACATAAAAACATTGCATATGATAAAACTCACAAAAACACTTAAAAGTGAAAAAATGTGTACTTCTTACCTAGATCTCCCCACTGAGCGTCCTCAGGTAGGGCCAAGTTTGGATCCCCTTGGAAATCCAACCCGACATAGGCATAATCATCGACCATCAACATTTGTGGCCGAAACTAGTCAAAGAATGAATCGTTATATTTGATGATTGGCCCAGCTACATGTCGGGCCATGAGGTTGCACCACCTCAACATTCTCAAATCCTCTGGAGCCAATAAACCCCACTCAACCTGCAACCTCAGCAAGGGGACTCTCTTAAAAAATAAGGACACCAAAAGTGATTTGTACCTGAATTGCTTTAGGTCGGCTTTCCTACATTTTGTCAACTGCTTCTTTATGCTACAAAGGATTATGTCTGACCAATTAAAGACCCGAGGCTCAGTACACTCTATGGAATACTGAAAATATCTCTGGAGAGCCATGTGTGGAGAAGCACTCCCAGCCATACGAGCAATGGTGAACAAGATAGTGTGAAGGGTAAAATCCTGGACCCCCCAAATGACTTCTTTCCGCCTCTGGAACACAGTGGTGATGGCAATACTCACTCATAGGTAGCCCACCACCTCGGTTACCGGTCAAGCTAGCATGGTACCCATGCCATGAAAGTCCTGTTAGGAAGTAAACATCCTCGATATCTAAGGACAATATGTGGACCCCCACATGGAATACTTGTTGGTCCACATCCCACATATGAACGAGATACTCCAATAGCTTGACTTGGGCCCTCATAAATAGGATCCGAAATAATTTCAAGAGACCACAGTCTCAGAGAGAGGCAAAAGTTCTCAGGTCATTCCCGACAATAGCATCATCCTCTTCATTCTCTCTTTCATGCCACTCCAGAACCATTGTGACGGTCAAATGCCTGCGAGAATGCTTGGGTGCAAGTTTTGGCTCTAAAACAAACTCAAAAACTTGAAATTTTCCACTGAAAACAAAAAATTGAACCATGAAAAGGTAGAAGATAGAGATCTTACCTCACTGACGGATACGGTTCACCAAATGGTTTCTTATACCTTCCGCGATCGAGCACTAAAATTCGAGGGAAAAAGAGGGGTTCTGGGATAAATTCTTGGCAAAGTCACAATGACTATGGTAAAAGAGATTTTACCCACTTATATTTACTTTTTTACCATTTTTGTTGATTTTTATAATTGTTTTATTTATTAAACCTAATGCCTATTATCCCTATCAGTGCGAATTTTTGCAGATGTAATGAATTTGAAGTCTACACGAAGGAGTATGGATATTTTATCTTTTTCATCGCATGCTTAATTGTTTTTTATGGTTTTTAGACAAAACCTCAAGCTTGGTCTTTGTTCGTTCTCATGCTCAAAAATACATGAGAATGTAATCAAGCACACTTTTATCACTTTTTCGGGCTCATCAAGGTTATACGAAAAAGGAACCCCCCTGGAGTCCTCTTTAATCTCTTTTCAAACTCTCTAAACATGAAAAGATTGTCGAGCGATCTTGCAATTTTCATGCTCGTTAAAGTATTTGAAGAAAGCGTCCATTGGGCGATAATTTATCTCTTTTTTGGTCTCATCGAACTACTTTACAAAAAAAGAACTAAGAGATTTCTCTTTTGAGTGTTTTTCCAGACTTTATAATCATGAAAAGCCTTCGAGTTTTCTATGTTTGGACTCGTTAAACAAATATTGAAAGACTTGTAATGGGACCGAACCACTCCTTCCTAGGGTTCCTTAAACATACTCCGAGGGACTCATCCGAAGGATGAGATTACATAAACAAGCATATGTTATCCTCCTCAAGATTGTGTAAAAATAAAGAGGTACTCGCAAGAAATGGTGGGGGAAAATCTGGGAAAGGGATGTGTTTTCGTATTCATATTATTGATAGTAAGTGTCTCTCTTGAACATGACACCGCCTATTCATTATCTGAACTCGTTTTGGGAAATCCATTTGTCTCTCATTCGACTTGCTACAAGTTCATATCCTGAGTTGTCTCTGAGTCAGTGATGCCAAATCATTGGTCATATCATTCATGTGTTCAAGATAAATTCATCCAAAACCTCTATTGAGTTGGCCATCTGCAATTGTCCATTCTCTCTGTGTCGGCCTTCCCTGTGTCTAGTTCCACCTACATCATACTCTATTTCACCTTCAAAATATATTACTCATTTCGTGTCATTGATGGGGGATACATAAAGGCCCTCTTGTGATGAGTTTTGTTCCATCGACTCCATCTCATTATCTGGAAACAAGACTTAGAAATTATTTGGTACCTTAGAACTTGCATGCCTCAATGGCAGGTTTCCTCACTTTCAACAATGGGTTTTCATCATTGACCCCTAATCGAGATATTCCATCAAATGTTTGACCTCAACTCATTTATTCACATTCGGTGGATTGTACTAGGGTACCTTGGGAGTCATTGACATTAATGGTGATTTCCCTCGCACTTGTTAACGGTTTCATCAATGACCGGTAATCAAGTGGTTTCTACCATGTTCAACTTCAGCATATGTAATCACATGGTTAGATTTGTACTTTCAGGTGACAAGATTAAATACCTTGGATCTCATATCTTTGATCCAGACTGCAATGGAATATGTATAATTTGCTGACACATAGATCCACTTTGTATGTCACATGGCTATGTCATCTTAATTTGAATCTTCTTGCATAGATCCATAGTGTATTTTTGGTGGCTATGCGATATTTTGACGGCATGGATCCACAGTGTATGATTGGTGGCCATGACCTATGTTCATGATGTCATTTGTCTGTGATCTAAGTATGGGAATGCCTACCTCAGAACTGGTATTATATTTTGTAGATGCTTGGTTGTTTGCAGGTTTCTGATTAGGTGAAATCCTAGTTTCTGACACACATGCACAATTTAAAAAGTATTTTGGCTATCATTGATTTTGGCATAATACTTTGGGGGGAATTCTGTTACACATGATTTTGGTCATCTTGGTGATGTATTAACTATGGTGTATTTAGGCTCCCAACAAGGAATTTTTGCCTAAGAAAAGTGGATCTTGTCTCCTTCCAAAAACATATTTTCAAAGTAAGTTCGTAGGTTGCATATGGCCTAGGGTGCGAGAATCCCTCATTCTCATAGGCCACCTTCATTTAGGGTGTGAAATTATCACAGTTTTCTCCATACATAGGGTGTGAACCTATTTTCAAGCTTGGAAAAGAGAAGAGGTCTCGAGGATTCTAGAAGGGAATCTTCTAGAAAATGAGTTGGCATTCGTATGGTTGTCATTTTACTGACTTATCAGATTTGATGGGATCATCATCATCCATGTAACCATCTCTCCTTCTCCTATATATTGAAAGGATTCTCATGGAAAAAGTTAAGCAAGATTAATTGAAGAATTTGTGAAGGAATTGCGTGAAGAACCCTATTTGCACAGAGGCTCCAAGGCTCTAGTTGGTCTATCAAGAGGAGGATCTTCTTCATGTAAGTATAGAGAAAGTGTGTGTGTTGGAACCAAGGTTAACTGAAAGGAATCTTGTGACATCAAGGTGATTAGGTTGTATCTTCTACTTTCAATTAATATGATACAGCAACATGTCCCTTTCCCATAAAGTCACTCTTACTTTATTGTGTAATTCCTTGATCATATACATAAGTTGACGTTGAATACATTTTGCTATCTTCTCTTTGGTTGTTTTGTGTTGTCTTGGTCTTGACCTCACGAGAGAACTGGAGCAAAGTGGGAGCAACAAATACCTAAGGAAGCGATACAAAGGTATGTCACTTGTTCCTCTTTATTAGCAGATTCAATGATCACAACTTAGGTAAAGAGTCATGTCATGTCATGTTTTGTTCTAGATCCGGGTGGATCTAGGGAGATCTGTTAGTGTCTGCACCTACTGATTAGTTCGATAACATGTAGTGTTTCTAATTGTATTTAATTTAGTAATTTTATGATGAACATGTTAAATGATAAAGTAAATAACACTGCACACTAAGAATAAACTAATGGAATTTGCAGAATAGCACTAAGTAAATGAATGTCATAGCTAGTACTTAGATCTGAAGCTTATGGTATAATAGATGAATATCTTCCATGAAATACATGTGGCTATGATGGTTAATGAATTATTTTTGGAATATTAGTGTGTTATTGGTCAAACTAAGATCTAATGAGGGTTTGAGGGATAACAATGAGTAGATCTAATGCCTATGAGAGAGAAACACATCCCATCCCATGGTTACAGACACCTGAGTCCTACAACCACCCATATAATATATCTCGAGTGAGAATATGTAGTGCACTTTGTGCTCTATGTTTCCTTCTGGTATCTAGAATGGTTGATGGTCAAAGGGTTGTTGGTAATCCTATAGTTAGAACTTGGGTTAGTCCATAAGTAAACCAACAATGGTTTTGTTGTCGGTTGGAATTTAAAATATTAGATCAGGAGGGATGTATCACGTAGTGTAGTGTGAGGGCTTAAGAAGGGGGATGTTTTTAGGTTGGAAATCCACGTAAGAAGAGATTGAAAGATGGTTGACAGTCTAGGAACTAGATTTTTCCCACAAAGATAATAGAAGCTCTAGGTTTAAGCCAAGACAATATTTGCAAAGATATGTATTCAACGAAACACATGAGAGTTTCTTTAGTGATTTCCCTGTACTATTGCAGGAGTGGATAACATGGTTGAAAGACACCCATCCGATGAATAGAGTTAGATCAGTGGAGTGGATAGAAGAAAGTATCGCATGGTTGAAAAGGATAAATAATAAATTCATGCGCGTAGTAGATTTCTGGCTAGACAACATTATAGTGGGGTATATCATTGAGTTCGCAGTAGATACATTGAAGTATTACAGTGTAGCATATCAATATTTTCTTAAGGGTCCAAGGGGAAGTTACATAAGTTCATTGTACACTTCGATCAAGAGATTATTAAATGATAAAGGGGTATTAACTATGGAATCATACAACTAAACTACCCTGTGTGCATGGGGGAGTTATGGGAAACATGAGGAAGGTCTGATATGGAGGGGGAAATGGATAGAAAAGAGAATCATAAAGAGAAATATCCCATTATGATGGATCAATAGGAGATCCAGGAAATTATGCAGAAGGCAGGAATGACACTTAGTGGAAGACCCTACTAGTATAAGCTCAATAGAAAGAAAAGAGTAGTAGCCAAGAGGGAAGGCTTGGAGAGTGATGAGGAAGAGGTAGAGGATATATGTTTTGTGGATCACATTGAAGAAATATTGTGTGCCACATCTGAAATAAATACTAGAGGAGCGATATCTAATGAGGAATAAAATACCCCTGTCCAGATATGTATCAATGTAGAACCTACAACCCCATGTATGATTAACACATCAACAAAGAAAGAGTTGTTTAGATAACCAGTGACTAAAGATTAGAGGAAGATAGGAGATCATAATAGAAGTGAGGGTACAAGTGGAAGTACCATAAGAAGTGCAAGTAGTGGTGCAAGTGGAGTACCAGTAGCAACACTAGTGAGAGTTCAAGTTTGAACAACAGTACACAGATTGTAGTACCGCGCGGGGTAGCTAAAACACATTCGACAATGGAAGACATAGATCCAACGATAAGATTACCAAATTTTCATGGGGATGGATCAAAAGACCCAGAAAAGCACCTATTCATGTTTGAGAAAATATGGGAAGCGAAAATATTCATCGATGAGGCAACAAAAGTAGCATAGCTAGAAATAACATTCAGAAACTACACGTTGGATTGGTATATGAGTCTAGTAGTAAACAATCCACAAGGTGTGCCAGGAATAGTAGCAGAGATCAAACAAAAACTAATCATTGATTTTCATAGGCCAAAATCATAGGATTAGTTTATGAATGAGATGGTTGAGGTTAGACAAAAACCAGGAGAATCTATATGGAAATTGATCATAAATTCAAGACATTGAAAGGTAAATTGAAGTATCCCATTTCTGACATGCAACACATACAATTGTTTATAAATTCTCTATTACCACATTTCAAATATCCATTGAGACAAAAAAAAAAATTCAAACCTGGGAAGAGGCACTACAAGAAGAAATGCAGTTAGAGGAGAATCAGTATAAGTAGATAGATCCAACTATTGAGGAGCTAAAGGAAGATATGAAGAACTTGACAGTGCAATTGAACCAGAATAAAAGTAGGGAGAAAAGTGAAGCATTGTGGTGTACTCTGTGTGAATTAGAGGGACATCAAAAGAATGAGTGTCTGACATTTGCACAATAACTAGGAGTAGGGCTGCCAAATCCATTTCCTACAGGAGGGCCTTGGTGTGAAATATGAAAGACACATGGGCATGATCCATATCATTTCCCTATGATGCAAAAGTACAAGACATAAACAAAGAGTAATTTTTGTAACTTTTGTAAGTCAGTAGGACATGAAGACAAAAATTGTAGAAATCTAAAGTTAATGAAGGAAAGAACCTCAGATGCATATAGGATGCAGGATGAGTTGTTGGAAGGACATATTGCACCAGAGTTTGTCAATGCACAATAATTTCAAGCAGTGCCACAGTTTCAACAACCCCTGCAGTATAATCAGGCACCATAGTATCATCAAAAAAACATGGATCAATATGGGAACATAGGAGGATTCATAGGTAGAGGAAGAGGAGGAATGGGCAGAGGCAGAGGGCCTATTATATTTCATAATTTTCAACATCAAGGACACTATTCCAGATATTGTCCTCAAATAGAAAAAACATGTATGTATTGTTGCGCAACAGATAATGTGACAGAAGAGTGTTTGAATTTGATGACAAAGATAAAGGAGAAGATGAATATAAATAACCAAAATGTTCAGTGGATTGTTGCAGAAATAAGGGATCCTAGGAGGAACATCAATATAGTGACTAGAGGAGGAGTGAAGATAAGAAAGATGAACATGATCAGAAGAAGGAATCTCAGTGTTGGATTCAAAAGAACACTCAGCCATAGTAGCAGTTTGATGCAAAGAAGGAAAAGGAAACCTTCAAAGAAGCAAATAAGGAGTTCCTGAAGGAGAATGAAGCTTCCACATCAAAACATTCATCGAGGTATGATACTCATACTTTTTATATTCCTTAGTCTTTGGATCATAGTTACAAAGAGAGAAAACAGAGAAAGTAATTAACTTAAAGAATTTCCTGGAATATTGCTTTAAATTGCTTAATGATAAGAATGTTATGGAGTTTTTAAAAGTATGCTTGAGAAACATAACATAGAAGAAGGGATAGGAATAGAACCAAATAATAACAATCAGGTCCATAGAAAGAAAAGAACTAGTAAAGAGTTTAGATTGAATGCAAATATAGGATACTTTAATGTGGGAAATGTTATCCTAGACTTAGGATCAGAGGTCAACATGTTTCCAAAGAAGACTTGGGAAGTAATGGGAGAACCTACACTAGGGTATTCCAATATCCAATTGAAGATAGAAAACCAACAGAGAGTGATTCCCATAGGTAGATTGAAGAATAAAAAAATGGATCTAGATGGTGTGTGCACCACAACAGATTTTGAAGTAATGGATATGGTGGATGAGTCTATATCATTTCCAACACTATTGGGAATTGATTGGGATTTTGATAATCAAGCCATAATTAATTTAAAGACTAGAAAGATGATATTTGAACATGGGAACTTTAGGGTAATAGCACCTTTAGATCCTTTATATTTTGAAATATATGTAGAACCCATGTCTGGCAGTGTTTTAGAAGATGACGTGAACCAACTGTTATCACTGAAATTTTGTCCAAAAATGGTTACAGGAATCCAACATCTTCAAACAGATCTGAGTTCACCCATGGACCAAAATTACCAAAAAAGCATTTCCAAAAGGTCAAAAATGATACAACCAGTTATAAAATTAAGATGCGCTATGAATACACAGGGTGTGCGCACACATGTGCCATCAAGAAAGGAAGGAAAAGCGGCCATGTGCATGACATACCACTGTGGATGCTAAAATCCATGCACACCTGAGAATAACACATTTATGATGTTGTTTGGCCTCCCACCCAATTCTTGTTCAGCTTCCAAGTCGATTTGACATCCAAATCTCAGTTGGATCTAGATGGGTGGCTGGTCAAAGAACTAACGGTGCCCTAAAAATCCCCTTTTCACACTAAAAGTTGGTTGCACAATACCTCAAAGCGGTGCTATAAAACAAAGCCATGGGTGCACTACATTTTCAAGGAATTCATTTGTAAGGTTATGCTGCTACTATTCTCTTGGGGAATCCTCTTTTCTCATTAAGAGCATACAAGCACCATTCCATTTGGGCAATCCACATCACCTTTTGAGTGGGTTAGCTTGGGATTCTTTCACCATTTATTTCAAGTTTTCAAGTTGTAAGAAGAGCTCAATCTTGGGGGTCCAACAGCCCTCTCTTGGAGGAAAAAGGGACCCAAAGTCCCCTTTCTTTTCAATGTTTTCTTTTCACTAATACAATCCTTTCCATTGGTGACATGAGTCTTGTTTGTTTCTTGTTCTTATGTCCTTATGCACAATAGTTTAGTTGTTCTTTCATTTCCTAGTTTAAATCTTAGCTTAGTCTTTTATGTTTATTTTTCTAACCCTTTCCTTTATTTTTGTCTTGCTTAGCTAACCCAACTAAGCTTGTAAGCACCTCTGTTTTTCTCATTTAGGTGACAAAAGAGGCGCAACAGATTGGCGACTCCACTGGGGAAAGGTATCAATTTCCTACCCCATTTGGGTTATTTTATCTCTTCTTTCTATTTATTTAACCTACAGGTGCCATAACCAGCCCAAGATGACCTGCAGAACATCAAATTCAAAGCTGAGTTGAGAGAATTTCATCCGAAATTTTCTTCATGGCCATGTGACAGTTGTCTGCAGGTTTATTGGCCCACAGTCACACATCGTGCATAAGTGCACCAAAATCAATGTATTACTTAGTGCCTTCTATGCACCTAAGCTCAAAATTCTTTTTCAATTCATGCATTGGCGCTTAGTGCGCCTCTGTCTACTCTAAGCCTTGTGCACCTGTGCAGAAAAATACACATTGTAAGCCTTTTTTGTGATTTGTGGAAGGCCCCTAGCCTTCTTAAAAATGATTCCATGCATGTTGTAATCTGCACCACACTTAGTTCCTTCTCCATATAAAGGGATTAGTCAAAACACATAGGCACTTAGGGGGTTTAAAATCATTATTTCCTCTTTTTCTTTCATTTTTTCCACATGGATGGCCCACTTTGACTAAGAGTATAAGTTGGAATCATTTGTAATCACATATAAAACTTGCCCTGGGACCAGACATTGGATATCAATCATTGAGTATGCTCTTCTCTCACGCTTCAAAGAGATCTTGAGAATCAGAAAGAGGTTGTAGGGTAGTTTCATCTCCCTTAAAAAGACAAAATCTTTAGGAGAGGAAAACACCCCCTCAAGACTCCTCTTAGTTTATTTTTCAAACACACCTTAAACTTGTAATGAGCCCACACATGCCCACATGCTACAAAGATAGGATAGTGTTGAAATTTACTTTCTTATATTAAATCACTAGGGAAGTTTAAAGGTTTTGTAATGGGCCCATACATGCCCACATGATCACAATCTAGGATAGTTTCAAAGCTTTCTTAGATNAAGTTTAAAGGTTTTGTAATGGGCCCATACATGCCCACATGATCACAATCTAGGATAGTTTCAAAGCTTTCTTAGATTAAATCACAATAGGGAGTTAAATGAATAGTAAGGACCCACATTTCCACATGTTAGTTTCCTAGGGACTTTAAAATTCCACAAGGCTATACCGATGACACATAGTAACTTAGGTAATCAACACTTGTAAGGACGAAGTGAAGTCCACATGCAGCAAGGTGACACCTAAATTATTAAAAATTGGCACACTTTCACTTGTTCACACACAAAGTCACTTTTCACTCATACAGTCTTCATCTCGAAACGTGGAGGTTGAATTAAGTTTCCTCCAAAGGGATTTCGAAACACCCCACCCTTTTCTTGACGAAACTATCCACTCCCACTTAATTTCAACGAGGTTGGTTCACAGCCCCAATCTCTCAAACAAACCACATCTAATTTTTTTTTTCTAAAAACTCATTAAGTTTTTCTCCACAGGACGTGCCAAAAGAAATCTTTTAGTCTCGGTATGATTTCTAGGATAGGCATCCAAATAACTCCTCGTTATCTAGTTCTCACATTTTCAAAACAATAGAAGTTGTCAAATAGGGAACTTTAAATCCTCAAAGTCAAGTGTTCCTAACACCATAAGGCAGGGAGATACCCGTGAAGGGTTGAAGGTCGAGGTCTAGTTGTTCTGTGCATCCCCCCTTGAGGCACCCACCTATTGGACAGGATCCAGCCCGTGACCCATTTCTTAGGCCGAAAATCCAAATGTCGCACTTTGACTAAGGTACCTAGTGACCAAATTGTAGGACATCTACCCAGGTGGAAATTGTGGGCTGCAATTGCACCTTGATCATATTTTGTGTGGCTATTGCGAAATATCACCAACTCTTATGGGATATGCATCCTCTACCCCTCGTTATAATTGATTACTTCATCCTTCACTAGTCCCTCTTCTAGTGGCTTCAGACCCCACTGTTGAGTACTATTGGAAGGCCCAGTGCTATTTTGAGAGGAAGGATGTTACGTCTTTTAGGAAAGGAGAATTTGTTTTCTTTGTTCCCCCACGTGGAAAAAATCCACCTATCCACATATATGCTTCTTTATCAAAACACTTTATGTATTATGAACTTCTGATTACATTTGATTTGGATATATATCGTGTAAAGTTCAAAAATTGTAGCAAAGGCTCTTGTTTATTTATTGCTCTCACCACCATTCGCACACATTCACTCAGCTAGTCGGACATCATAGGGGACCCACAAAACCCCCATCATTCCAGACGCTTGCTAAATCTCCCTCCTATTCTAGGGGGACTTCCTAGTCTTGCCAACTCATCAGCCCCACCTTCTCACACTCCTGTGAGTGACACTGTCTTGGGATCTGCTTTTCTTGGTTCGAACTTACTTGGGTCCAATTCCCAAGGTCCATTGTCCACTCTCTCTCCTTTACATGGAATCAGGGACCAAATTCCTCTCAAGGGGGAAGTACAAACCCACCTAGTCCCCCTCAAGGGTCAGGTTCACAAAACACTCACACCATGGATGGAACTAATCCTCCACCACCACTCCAGATGCCATATTTGGCCTCTCTCAACAATCTAGATCTAAGAAAACTCACAAATGATCCTATATCAAATGACCCCACATGGCCTACAATGCCTACCAAACTACCTTCAGATATCCCCAATTTTGAAGGAAAGGCAGAAGATGACCCTGCCAACCATGTCATGACTTTCCACTTATGGTGCTCTTCCAACAACATTATGGATGATTCCATCAGACTATGATTATTTCAATGCACACTCACTTGCCCATCAGCCAAGTGGTATGTAAACAAAAAATCAGGGTCCCATGTGACTTTCGAGTCCTTGGCGAAAGCATTTTTGACCTTCTTCCAATTACCAATCTTCCATGACAATGGTCTTGAACTAATATTTGATTTTAAACAAACCTCAGCCACACATATCGTTGATCACATTCACGAGTGGCGTCGACGAAGTAGTTTGTGCAAAGCAGAAACCACCAAACAACAATGTATCGATTGGTTTCTCAGATCACTTGTCTCTCTCCTCGGTAAATATGTGGCTTCCACCTTCCCTCAATCAGAAGAAGAAGCCATCAATAAGGCTCAACAATACGACCTCATCTATTCACAATCAAGATACTTGTACATAGTACTTCTTGATCTCCCAAGACCTGTGCCATTTGGACAAGATAAGCCTAGGATGTCTCACTTAGTAGATGGATTGATTGGTACCACCACATACCACAATCCACAACCCCAACAACCACCAATGTATGGAACACCTCAATATCCACCGGCATATGGAGGAATTCCTTATTATCCCCCACCCCCTTATCAGCAACCATACCCTGTTACCCTTCCTCCACCCATCAGTGGGCCACCACCAACACCCACAATATGCCCACCTATCCAAACAATTTATGGTATTCCTTCTACCTCAGCTTATACTCTAAGTACTAGCGAAAGTGCCATGCCTTCCTATGTTCCTTACAGATCATTACCACAACATAATCTGTACTTTCCATTTCCTGGCCCTCCATAACCCATGGCTCCACCACAAGGACACCCTCACGCTGTGGTTAATTTTTTTCAACCCTCTCCCATTCAGCAATATCAAAATTTTGAACAACTAAATATGAAAAATCCAACCCATCAGTCATATAATGCCAAAAAGAAAGGAAAAAATCGGAACAATAACAACCCAGGTCAAGGCAGAAATCACCCCCAACAGAACCAACCTACTGGGAGAAACCAGAATCAAGGAACTTAGAACCCCCAAGGGGGAAACAACAAAAGAATTCAAGGGAAAAATAACAATAACCTTCAAACCAACTTCCCCTATTCCCTTTGCGGTGAGTTTGGTCACTATACTCATAATTGCCCCCAAATCACTGATTTTAAACAGATGAAAGACTCAGTAAATGGACCACATCCTCCAGCACTACCTAACCCTTAGCAAGCCCCACAATAATACATGCAACAACCACCTCCCGTCATGCTACAGAACCCTATTCCACACCAAGGAGTGATGAACACCCAACAGGACATGCAACCTACCCCACCACAGTTGGGACAATATCTCAATCCAAGCAATCCCGCAAATCATACTATCCTCCTCACTAGTGAGGAAGAAGTACTTCTACAAACATGTAGTCGTCAATACCATGCACCCTCTGAGTCTCCTCCCATTCCCCCAAAAACAATCCCAGCACCAACGAGACCCCCCTTGATGATCCCTCGCCCTAACATGGAAACCCCTCTTCACATCCCTCGCATCCCATTATGCACAACCCTAAGGGTAGGGTGGCTCATAACTACAATTTGGTCGATGACTTGGAACAATCCCCAGCTACCATGTCAATCTTAGAAGTACTTCAAACTTGTCCCACTCAGCGGAAGTCATTAATTTTGTCCTTGGGGGAAGTTGACCCTGCGGATACTCAACTCATCACATTTTATCTCAACAGTGGAGAACCTCACCTCCCCGCTCTCATCGCTTTTCAAATCCCCATTAAAATTTGGAACATTATAGTTCATGGTGCATCATCTATGAAGGTGCATCCACATGCATCATGTCCAAGTCTATATGGTAGAAACTTGGTTCCCCTGAACTTATACCAACTGCCATTACCTTAAGAGCTTATGACAGACTCTATATTCTCCCAAAGGGCTCTTCCAAAATGTCCCTAGAACTCAGGGGAAAGACCATTGTCATTGACATTCAAGTTATCGATGCCCCACTCGATTATAATATCTTGTTCGGTCATAGCTACATGTACACTATAAATTCATTTGCCTCTTCCATCTTTCGAACCATGATGTTCCCCCATAATGGGAAGATCATTACCATTGATCAAGTCTCACATTATGAGCCTAACCCTTCTTCCAACATCAATAACATTCTCCCTTTCATCCATAATAATCCTGAGACGTACCCACTCATCGAAATGGGGCCCAGAATTTTCAAATACCCATCCTTGTTAGGAACTTACCATGGTACACCACCACTCATTCATCCGTCCAATCACGTATGTGTCGTCTCGTCCAAATGAACTATCATTGAGGATACCCTTCCTCCCAGTGAGGCTTCTCTTATATCTGACGTTCCACTAGCCACATAACTTCTCCCTCAAGAATCCCCTGGAATTAATTCATCTCGACCCATTCCTGATCTTCCCCAGGGCCATATCCCGATTTGGGAAACAGTCCCCCAAGCCATTACCCAAATCTATTTCTTTTACCCCCCACTAGGTGTATAGTATTTCTAGGTTGATGTAATTCTTACCCTTCCTAATATGGTGTTGGCAACCCCAATTTGGTATTTACATCCACCTAAGATGGTTCCTCAACCATCCCTTACTCCCCAAATATAAGGAATCCCAATGCAAATTCCCATACTCACTCCCACGATAACCCCTAAAACCCCACTCACTAACCTCCCTACTACAGCTAGGGGCATGCAAAAGAAGAAGGAGCCCATAACCCCACTTCCCCCACGTGTCCAACCTCCTTGCACACTATGCAAGAAAGACAGACACCCCACCAATAAATGCCCATCTCTCCTTGAGTTACGTAATCTCATACAACTCCCTCGAGAACCACCATCGCTCATCGCTTCCTCCAGTATTGTCGATATCTCACAAAACAAAAGTAACAAAGGACTGCGAACCAAATTCACATGTGCCATCTGTTCAGAATATGACCATTACACACACCACTGTCCTGCATTACCTCAATTCCGATAGACACTAACAGTTGTACGCCAGAGCTTTCAGCAAACACCCACCCGAACTCCTGTCACCAACATCCATTATGTCACAACCTTAGTCAACGAACGTATGAGATGCCCTTGCTCTCTCTGTGAATCCTTAGATCATTTCACATATCAATGTCATATGATCATTGAATATAGGCAACGCCAAGTGACCCTAATTCAAACTCCTACACCCTCTACAAAATTGATGATTAACGCTACCCCATCACCAGAGATTCTTCATATTATTTCTCCTTAGCCAGAAGCACTCTCTATTCCTCCATGGTTCTTGGATGACTTATACGAGGATTTACCCCTAAATCACCCCAATTCCCCCATTCATTTCCCCACAAAACATTTACACCCAACTACCATTTCTAACCCTCAGTATCTCGATATTTGGTTTGTGTCGAACAAACCATCACAATCTCATTGCGTCATTCCCCCTGTTTATTCATCACCAGAGGATAACCACACAGTGATAGTCACCGATATCACTCTTTTAGATCCCTTGTATTCCTGACAATTCCACTATGACAAGGACATACTCGAGGAATTAACCACCCCCGACTACCCATGGGATGCGATACACCATAGAGCGCTCTTCCTTTCATAGGAAGCCTTCACGCCTCCTAACCAACACCCCATATACGCAGTTGAAACCAAGGATTTTATCCCATTAGGGCATATCAATTGGTTCAACAACTCTATCCCTACCCCTCATGCTTTTGAAGAAGGCAATATGGCCAACATTTCCCCTACCATCAAAATCGATATTTCTATCAAAAATGGGGTCGTCGAGGAAATCACCATTGGTGCTACATGCACTCTTGAAGAAATCACCTCCTACAAATCCCTCTTCCAAGAATACAGAGATATTTTTTCCTGGTCATACACAAATATGCATGGCCTTGATCCCTCTATTATCGAACATCGCATAGACACCTGGTTTGATATCACACTGGTTCGCCAAAAACAACGACCACTACACCCATCCAAAGCAGCGGCCATCAAAGCCGAAATTGAAAAATTACACGTTGTTGGGTTCATCTACCCCATCGCCTATACCTCATGGGTCTCCAATCCTGTCCCTGTTAACAAAAAATAGGGCACCATCCATGTATGCAAGAACTTTCATGATCTCAATCACACCTGTCGCAAAGACAACTTTCCAATGCCTTTCATCGATCAAATTATCGATGACTGAGCAGGCCATGAGGATTTATCCTTCATGGACAGTTTCTCTGGCTATAACCAAATCCAAATCCATCCAATCGATCAATACAAGACTGCATTTACCACCCCTTGGGGTACCTTTTCATATTGTGTCATGCCTTTTGGCCTAAAAAACGCTGGCGCAACTTTCCAATGGGCTATGACATACATTTTTCATGATCTGGCTCATATCATCCTCGCATACTTGGATGACCTCACATCTCGATACAAAAAATGCACTCAGCATCTTGATGATTTACAAATCATCTTCCAAAGGTGTCATCAGTACAACATCCGCTTGAACCCCCTCAAGTGCGTGTTTTGCGTCACTACTGGGTGCCTCCTCGGGTTCATCATTTCCCAAAGTGGTATTACCGTGGATCCCCTCAAAGTCCAGGCCATCACAGAAATTCCACCCCCTCAGAATTTATGCCAACTCCAAAGCCTACAAGGAAAAGCTAACTTTTTAAGGCGATTTGTCCGAGACTATGCCACTCGAGAACGCGGTTTCCTTCGCTTACTATGCCACGACATCCCATTCCACTGGGATGAAAATGCCGAAAAGAATTTCGACGATCTTAAAATGGCACTCTCCAAAACCCCTTTTAGTTCACCTGACTATATTTGTGACTATATCCTCTACATATTATCCTCAACCATCTCAGTAGCAGGAGTTCTCGTTCAAATAGGAGATGATGATTGTGAGCATGTCATTTACTACATCAGTAAGAACCTCTTAGGGCCACCCTTGAAATAAAATCATGAAGAGAAACTAGCCCTTGTAGTCATCCTCGCAATCCAGAAACTGCACCATTACATTCTGGTTCACACAACCAAAGTCATAGCAGATTCCAACCCCATGCAATACTTTCTCAGTCGTCGACAAATTAACGGTAAATTTTCCTGATGTATCATTATCCTTCAGGAGTACGATCTTGAATTTTCAACACCCAAGAGAAAGAAATCTCTCATCCTCCCCGAACTCGTCATAGCCTTCCCCTCTGATACTACCAGTTCCCCCATCAATATCAACTTCCTCGATGAACATCTCTTTTACATCACTTCGGATGATCCTTGGTACGACAATCTCCTCATCTACCTCTGAACCCAAAATTTCAGTAACCACCTCTCACAATATGTTCCTCAACATATTCGCCATCAATCCCCCCACTATATCCTCATCAGAGATACCTTATATCGGTGAGGGGTCAACACCATACTCCGTCGATGCTTGACTATTGATGAGGTCAATCAAGTCTTGAACGACTTTCACAGTGGTGCTTGTGGGGGCCACCTTTCAGGGATGTCCATTGCTCATAAAATCATCCGCACAGGTTATTTTTGGCCTACATTATTTCATGATTTCATTCATGCCATGAATCGATGTGATAAATGCCAGCATTATGCCAATAAAGCATGAGAACCCCCTGCTCTTCTACACCCATTCATTACTGCAGGCCCCTTTTGTAAATGGGGAATCGACTTCATGACGTGCAACCCTCCATCCAACAATGGACACAAATACATTGTCATCGTAGTCGATTAATTCAAAAAGTGGGATGACGCCATGCCTACCTTCAACAACACCGCTGACACCATAGCACGTTTTTTCTTTAACCATGTCATATCCCACTTTGGAGTACCACTCCAACTAGTCTCTGATCACAAGAAACATTTCAAGAATGAAATTTTCGTCGAAATCTCATTCCGGTTAGGATTCTCCCATGAGTTCACCTCACCATACTACTCTCGGTCCAATGGATAGGTTGAAGTAGTTAACAAGGTCTTCAAGACCATGTTGTAGTGCACGATTAAAAAACATAAGACCAATTGGCATCATATGTTATTTTCTATGCTATGGGCTTACCGTACGGCTGTGAAACCTGCCACTTGTTTTACACCATTTAATCTAGTCCACAGGGTCAAGGCCACTCTTCCTATCGAGTGAGAAATTCCCACCTTATGCACCGCGATTGATATATTACCCAACACTTCTCCAATGGAGGAGCATTTTCTGAACTTAGAGTCCCTAGATGAAGATCGTCGATCTTCATTACAAAACAATGAGGCAGCCAAAAAAAGGTCAAAAGCCACCTTTGATCGTCATGTCAACCTTCTCTCATTTCACGAAGGTGACCTCATCCTTGCTTACGATATCACTCATGATACCCTCAACCATGGAAAATTTGAGTCACTATGGCATGGCCCTTACATTATCCAACATTGCCTCACTAAAGGCGCATATATCCTGACTTCCCCTGAGGGCCTCTCTCTCAAAGAACCCATCAACGGGTTGTACTTAAAGAAATATTATGCCTGAGCATAGCCCTTGTACAATAGGTCATTTATTTTGTATTGTTTTTAATCTTTTTTCCATACCTCATGTCTAAACTATCATTTGTGTTATTGACATATGCCTCCTCCATCAACCTACGCCATCGATTATGCCGACGGCACCAGCCGTTGCACACAGAATCTCAGTTCAGTTTCTTGGGCCCTCTATTCCCCCTCACATGAACTACTCCACTCCGGCGGCATATGTTTGGTCTTCGCAACCAACAACCAAGCTAAGTACACTTCCATCATAGGTCTCCTCATCAATGCTAGCCATCATCATATTCATCACCTTAGCATCTTGCTTGAATACCAACTAGTCATCCTCCAGCTCAACAATGTGTACTGTGTCTGTGATCCTTGCCTCTTTCGCAAATACCTGCAAGTCAGACTTTTATCTTGACATTTTGATTTCATTACATTTACACATATTCCAAGACAATTTAATCAAATCATAGATAACATGGCTAACATTGTACTAGATTAGCATATATCACATCAAGACACCTTTACACACACATAAACCATCAGAATTTTGTCACAACATATAGATTAGACATCATAAACAACATTAAAAAATCCTCACACATATGTGAACATCAAAAAGATCCCAAAATGTATATATATATATATATATATATATCGATCAACTATGCCATCAAAAATGTTTACAAAAAATAGAGTACATCTTGTAAAACATCCATAGGCCAGTGAACCACCTCGGTACAAAACTGGTATCACTACACCCAATGGGCTCACCAGCCTATATAACATACAAAAATACATACAGAGACACTCATGGTGCCTCTAGAGCACCACCACCTGGCCCTCCCTCAGGAGGTGGTGCCCCACCCACTATCAGTCCCTCTGGACCTGGAGGTAGTTGCCCAGTTGTCACAACACCTACTACTACTACTCTCCAAACCATGGTCCACCACATCAATGGAACCCCCACACACTACTCTAGGACACCCTCATCCTGGCTACATGACCACATGCACTGAGGCACTCCCTGTAGCACCGCCTCCAAGTGACGACGAATATCCTCAAACTCTCCCCTGGCCTCGACCGAAGGAACATGTGATGGCCCTGCACCCGGGTCATCAAACTGGCATCTCCTAGCCTCCCTCTCATCACCAGTAGGTCTCACCTCAGCATCCTCCCATCGTCATCTCTCTCCTGCCCGTGACTCTCCCCATGGAGGTCTCACCAACCTCTGATGCACCGATGCTCTAACTAACTCAACCTCGCGCCCGCGAGGTCCCACATCTGCACATACAAACAAACAAAGGATAGAATCATCATCCATATATACATAATACACATGCTATACTATCTAAATATCAAAAACATAAAAAAATCGCATCATACCTCGGTGGTCGAACACCTCTCTTGGAGGTAACACCATCTCTGGATCACCCTGGAAGTCCACCCCACAGTACAGATAATGAAGTATGATCTGCAGTATCTGCCACCACACCTGTGTAGCCTCACTCATGAAAAAATGGCCACCCTCCCCACCACCATGACGAATCAAGATCCTATCCCACCGCTTCAGTCGCAGCTCTCGCACACCTGGTGCGCCCAATAACACTTTAGGGTGCAACATTGGCACCCTCTCCAAAAACCATGGAACCAAGATGGACCCAAAAGTGAAGTCCCCTGCATCCGCAACCCAAAAATTGTCTAGTTTCCCTACCATCTTGGCATGTAACATCAATCCACAGGAAAAATTCTCTCCTACTAGCACTCTCCCCATAATCCTCAACTGACCACCACTAATCCACTGAGTCGTGAGGGACCCATATACCCTCACAACCATCGTTGCCACACAACAATGAACCAGGGCATCCATAGCCCCGATACTCACCACAAAGCCTGAAATAAAATCCTCCCTCGTACAATACCTCTCGCCTAAGGTAGCCAACTTCCCATCCCCAGGTAATATGGGCTCGTTCGGTAAGGGCATTCCCTAAAAAGGGAGACCAGTCAGAAAATATACATCCTCCACCATAGTGAAGGGGAGATTCTCACCCCACACCATAAAACAATGCAGATCCGGACTCCACATCCAAATCAAGAACTTTAGGAGGTAGTCCTAGGCCCATACCAAGGGGCACTCAAAGAACTTCAGCAGCCCACAAGCTGCCAAAGTATCGCAAATTGTCGGCTCCTCATTGGTCACAACCTCCCTCAGTTGTGACCAATCTCTCTCTCTCTAGTGAACCAACATCATCTAAATGATCACCTACAACCACATAATCTAGTTCTCCCTCATCCATATAAAACATAAACACATTCTCATCTCCAAAAAAGATAAGATTTTCACCCGACAGCTTTGCCTCCAAGGCGCAACTGTTTAACCCCACAGGCGCACACATGTGTGCCTGTTCATCCCATAGGCGCACACACATGTGCGCCTGTTCATCCCACAGGCATGCACACGTGCATGCCTATTCATCCCACAGGCACGCACACATGTGCACTTGTTGGCCATATAGAGGCACCTTCATGCACTCTTGTCACATATACATGCATGCATCATAGCGTGCCTATTCACTACACAACTACACACACATGCGCAGTTGTTTAGTTTACAGGCGCGCATACCATGCGTTCCTGTTTCCCTAATTAAGGTGCCCCTGTGCATGCATATTCACATTATAGGTTCACACCCATGTTCATATATTTCTTGATCGCCTATGCACTGAGGGGCCCAAACCCACAAAACCCCCATACGACCCTCTGTAAAGGCCCTACCCAAAAATAGAAACCCTAATTTTATGCAAGACGATAAGACAACTAACCTGAAGCTCACTGGCTTAATCAACTGCCTCATCCTCTCAGAATATCCAAATCTCCTTTAAATATCTCTCATCTAATCACTCTAACAGCAGGTACAAATGAGGTGGCAATGTGGGCCCTATAGTTATATATAGTCCTTTTTGCCAAACTTCCAGACTACATTCCAGGAGCTCCGGACGTCTGTTTTTTTATCCTTCTTCAGCCACGGATCAACACCCCTTCCTCTACATCAAGACAGTCCCTTGGCCATTTTTCATTTTCAGCCCCCAGGGAGCCATTTTTCCATACCCCGTCCAGGTACGCATGCTCATGTTCAAATAAATGATTGTATGTTCAATTATCTTCAGATATTGTTCACGTCGGGTATTTGGTTGTCATGTGTGCAAGTACTTGGTCATCACACACCAATGTGATGCCTTCAGGTATATAATCAACACTGGCATGTAATCATTCCCTATGAATCTCAATTGCTTCTCCAGTCACACCCTCTGAAATTTTACTTTAGGGTCCCTATATCTGGCTCTGCATTACTATCACCTCCACTGCATTTTGGGTACTGTCACCTGGTATCACTCTCCCCCAGATGAGTTGTCCCATTCATAGCTCCCCTTCGCACTTTGACACTCATGTTGTTTTCAACCTTTAGGGATGGGAGTCCCGATAGTATTACATCATGACGCGAAACAAACACATACTCCTTCTCCTCATTTTGCTAGCCTACCCAATGGAATCCTAGGGAACTTCCTCATGGTTTTATTTTGACTACACTCCCACAACACCATTTACCATCCATTTCATCCACCGTCAGTTTTCCCATCTTCAAATTTCCCTCCATACATTACCGTACTATAGAAACCTGCCTATGGGGCCCCAACCCTCCACTTGTTTTTTACACCAACTTGCGCCATCCTCAAGACAAGCCATCTTACACTGGGGAACCCATTTCTGTATCTGCATTATTATCCCCACTGATTTTTTAATTATTTTTGCAATTAAGCAATTGTTTCCATCATTTTACATATCTTTTTGTCGTCACCTTTGGAAACCTCCTTGGAAAACGCAACCCATGTCACCCTTGGTTGGTTCATTCCTATCACCTACTCATGTTGACATCGTCCATAAACTCTAAGTATCCCACATACCACCTACCTCTTCTCTCTGAGTTTGTTCATTTTGTCCCACCTCTGGCACAACTTATCCCATGTCTCGTTGTCCCCCTGACACTCGACCTCATTGAACGGTTACAACCACTTATACTTCTCATATTTTCCCCAACCAAGGGAAGTCTTGAGTCTCCCCGCATCTTGACTTTGTCCATGTACTGCAAGATAACAGATATATAAAATATGCAGAACAGAAATGAAATGCTAGAAATGACAGAATAACAGTAAAATATCCAGCATAATCTTCACAATACAAAGAAATGATATACGAAATAGCAACAGAAATAGCACTTTGAATCAGATAGCAATGTTCACGGGCCTCTTCGAGGGGGAAACCTCCAGTCGAGCAGCGCTCTGTTACAATAATATCCAAGCTAGGGTTTTCATACCCTCGACCCTTATTTATACTAAATATGTCTATTAAGAGAAGCATCTAGAGGAAGATCCT
>SNQJ01S0043784.1:0-17773 GCA_010110895.2 Picea sitchensis
AAAAAACTTATTTTAAGAGATCTGCCTCTATCTTGCATGATAGGAGGTAACATATCAGAAACATGTTTAAATAACTATGTTGCGTGGTGATAAAGGGATGTTTTCCTGGACCTGAGAGTGGACATATATTTTTGAAATTATATGAGAAAGGAGTTTGCTATTTGGCTTTAGACCTGTGTAAACTGTGCAATATTTTATCATTGTCTTCTCATGTATTTTCTTGATATGAAATGTTATTTTTGTCGAATTAACTTTAGTCTTTTCTTCACATGATATTTTATATCATGTTGTTCTTTATGCTGTTCATTATCTTTTGGTCTAGTTTATATCTGTGATTTATCAACTGTTTAATTATTTTTGAGTTTACTTTTGATGTTAAATGGTTGATAACACCATTATTGAGGATTGAGACTTCTCTCGTTCTCAGTTATTGGATATCTTAAGGTCACATGATATATAATTATTTATCTTTCTGTCATCATAAACTCACTCTAGAATATGAAACGGTTCCTTGAATTTCTTCAGGAAGTATTATGCTTGTTTCGGTCATAGGTTTCCACTTGACACAGGACAAGAAGAGCTCATACACATGCAGAGAGACGATTCTAGTTTATTAATGCTGATCAACTAGAGGTTAGTCAATATATTATTTATTTAATTTTTTTTTTTATATATGAAATAATGATTGCATTATTTAGACGTTAATTAGCTTTTTCTATTTTCGTTATATCATCACAATCATATTCATTCGTTATTTACTAGTTTGATATTCAGATCATTAGAATAAATTTTGTTTTACTTAATCTGGTTAAGAAACATTATCTCAAACAATCACTTTCACAAAGCTTTGTTCAAACCTTGTAAGCTGTATATAATCATTGTATATTAACATTCTTAGTTGAACATTTGTAATTAATGTGTTGATTGTTAGAATTGTATCTTCAGTTAGTTTATTTCCTTTAGTTGTTTTTAGGATCCTAGTTGGCTAACGGAGCCATAAAACCCATCAGGTTAGATCATACCAAAAGGCTTGGGTTAAATAGACAACCCCAGTCTGGATCTATCATTCCCGTTGACGATGTGTCATAAACGCCCGTCAGCAGAGATTTGGATGATCATGTACCAATATTGGGGGTATTTCCATCTCCTCTGCCACATGATGATGTTAGTCAAGTTGAGATTAAGAATTTTTCCAATCCATCTGTGATGAATTATAATCCACCCCTCACTGGTTCTAATACTATTTTTCTTATGCACACTCAAACTTTAGAGAATCCAAATCACTTTGTAAACATTTTTTACTAGTGGGATACAATTAATAACATCATTAGTAATTCAAGGACTGAGGGAAACCATACCCCCATGTTAGCTGTATAAAGTGGAGTAATTTTTTATCCCATTCCAAGTCTCCCCATGACAAGCAAATTCCCATCCACATCATGAAATTCAAGTGGAGGTACCTTCCCTCTTGTCATAACTCCTAACATTGGTGCTAGGACCTAACCCTCTATGTTTTATGATGGAGGTTCTTTCTCTTTCAGGAGTCCATTGACTGGAATCCGACATTTTGGACCAATAAACCACCGTATTCCTCAACATTAACATGTCCAAATGGATTTATTCTACCCCCTTCCCCACCTTTTCATTTGGAGGGGGGCATATCCCTCTGTCAATTCCATTTGTGGGAAGTGGAGATTTTCCTAATTACAACATTCCAATCAGAAGCATTTCCTTCCTAGGATTTGGAAATGTGATGAGCGGGGTGCTGATATTATGGTAGACGCAAGAGGTATTAACATCTATGTGTAACCTTTGATGAGACTAGAATATTTCAGTAAGAAAGAGAAACCCTAAATAGATGTGTAGAAACCTTAGAAGACATGTTGACTCAATAAAAGAATAAATATTTAAGTTTTAACCTCTAAAAGAAGAAGTCAGCCTCAACAGGTGACAAAGAGCACTGAAAATAAAAGGGCGCTAGAGCTCATTTGTCACTCACACTCTCACAACTCACACAGAGTAGTGGTGCACAAGTTTTGGAGTGTGACTACAAATACTACAACTAGGATTTTGGTCTTTGGTTATGGTTTGGAATTTCTTCCTTGATTATGGTTTGGACTCTCTGCTTGGTGCACTAGCTTTGGAGAGAAGTCTGCTACCTTGGTTGGCTATTGGTTCTAAGGGTTTACTTCTAGAATTATTCTGTCTGTCAAGGTTAAGGCGCTCGGGAGTGGCTTCGGCCCATGGTTGGGTGAGAATATTTATATATTGTCTATGGAAAAATGAGCACATATCTTTATTTATAATAGTTTATGGGCCCACACGATCTTCCAATAGTCTAACCATTGGAAGATAGATTGGGAATTTATTTTTTCAACTCATTGTGGCACCATTTACAGCTGCAACTAGGTTTTCTAGTTATGCAACTGCAACAAACCCTAACCCTTGTGTTCTAGCACTTTTGGTGAAGAATTTGACCTAATTACTTGACATCCTAGTGCGCCCTAGCCTAGTGCACCTCTTGGTAGTCTCATATAGCAAAAATATCAGGTTTAAATTTTTGGTCAAATTCAAAGGTTGACTGGTCAAATAAAAGTAAAAGGTTGACTTATGGTCAAATTGATTTTGTGGTCAAAGTTGAAATTTTAGATTTTCTAGCTTGTTATAATCATTTAATATTCTGATTGAGTTTCTAATCTCTTCTTGTCAATATGGTATCTAGTTTCAGATTGGAAGACAAGCTGGATGATGCTACAAGGTTTCAAAGGTATGCCCTTGTATATGCTATCTAAGTTATATCATCTAGAAAAACATGAGTGCGTTTTTAGGGAAAGTACTAGAGACCTTGTCCAAGTTGTAATCTTGGATTTAGTTCATTCAGAAGAACAAGCGCACCCTCCATAGAAATTGAAGCTTCAGGTTCCAGGTTTGATTAAATTGTTAAAGCTTCAAATTTGTATATATCAAGGGTGATAGTTGCTACATTACAATTTGAGAAAGAATTATTTGAAAGGTTCTATTATTGCTAGGTGCAATGAATACTATTGATATCGATGCTTTTTGTACTTGTTCGTAAGATGAACTAACATCTCCTCTAGATAGATATTTCTTGTTTTCTCTTGTTGTTCTTGTTTCGGGCAAGCACCCTTGTGAAATATGTTTGATGAACAATCCTTGCAGAAGCTGTCATAGAAGTTTATACGAATGACCCAACTCCAATATGGGTAGAAATTAGAATAGATAGAAACAAACTTAAAGAGACTTGGAGGAGTCATACTCGAAGGAAGCTAGGAATCAAAAGGAAACCAGAATAGGCCCGTGACACTTTGTAGAAAGCAAAGAGAGATGCAACATGTGAAAGCATGGACTCTCTCAGATGTAGGGAGATGATCATTGAATTCCAAAATAAGAGCATGCATATTGCTCATTCGGGCATGAAGCTGAGATTAGGAGGGAGCTAATCCCCAATGATATGATCCATTGAAGAATATGTGAATACCATGAAGTATCTGTCCATGTTCTTCATTGGAAGTAGTAGCCATGATAAGCAACATGTGTTCATCTTGAATCTAGAAGAAGTCTTATTCAAAAAGACGCCTTAAATATCCTTGGTTGTCCATCTACATTCATGTTCCTATGGTGGAAGGAAAAGGTTGGAGCCTTCAGGAAAGAAGGGAATGTAATCTAAATAAGATTCCATGGAATCCAACATTGAAGAGAAACATGAGGAAGAACATAAATATTCAAAGAAAGAAAGAAAAATCAAAACAACCAATTGAATGAGTTTGAACCCACTAGAAGCAGTCAAGCAGAAGGAATGGAAGGAAGCTGTGATGGAGAACAATGTATGTGAGTAATTGTGAAAAAGACTTAAGCATTGATATATACAAGGCGTGAATCAAGGCTAGAGGGTTCTCCCAGAAGGAGGGAAAAGACTATGATGAAAACTCTTTCCAGTAACCAGGCATACCTCTACTCGATCCATTATATGTCCCGCAGTATCCATGGGTTGGAGTTTACATTAGATGAATGTAAAGACTGTTATTCTCAAACATAGTAATTGAAGAAGAAATGTATATAGAGAAACCTCAAGGTTTTGAGGTATACCAGAAAGAGACCCTTGTATGAATATGGAAGAAGACATTATATGGATTCAAGCAAACTTGGTGCAAAGCCTCTCATGTACAACAAAATCATGGTGAGAACTTCCTATGAAAAAGGAAGTATATTGAAATGGTTCTTTAGAATTATGGGATGATGGATTGAAAATCCATGAAAAGATCCCATGATGACAAATCTGAAGAAGTTGAGAGACTTTGATCTAGCAGGCACGTCTCTGTATCGACAATTTATTTGGTCGTTAATGTATTTGGAGAATACTCAACCATATATTTTCCTTGTGAGACGTTTGAGTCATGATATACAACTACATGGATCTATTGATTCAAATTGAGCAGGGAGTGTAGATGAAAAAATAAGTGCTACTTGGATATGTTTCAGTTTGAGATTTTCCACGATAGCAGGAAACAAAATTTTGTTGTACTCAAAATTGTTGAAGTAAAGTATATTGCATCTTGTAATGCTTGTACAAAAGCAGTGTGGCTCCGTAAACTAATTTCTGGACTGTTTGCAGGTGTTGGATTCGATTGTGATATATGGTGATAATCAGAGTTGTATGAAGCTTTCAGAGAACCCAGTGTTCCATGACATGTCGAAGAACATTGATATAGAGTATTATTTTCTCCATGATAGAGTCCAGAGGGGAGAAGTGGTTCTCCATTATATCTTCACAGATGAGTATATAGTAGATATTTTGGAAAAGCTCTTTCCAAGATGAAAAGTTTGCGCACTTAAGGGACAAGATGGTACTCATGGAGATGAATTTATTGTTGGAAAAGGAAGTGATTAATCCCAGGTTGGGAGGGAGCAATGATATGTTATTGATATATGGGAAGTCATTTTCCAGTTCTGAAAATGGTCCAGGTTGGGAAGTCACCTTCCAATCTAGAAAGTGGCCCAAGATTTTTGATGAATAGGAATTTTCCACTTAGGAAAATGGTCCAGATCAGACAATCATTTTTGTAATGAAAATGGTCTGATAGGTTGATCATGTACCATAGACATCGATTCCCCTTGTGGCCAGTGTGGGGGAATGATCTAGGACAATCATTCTTCTTAACAGTCACCCTGATTAGTGGTCAAGTAGAATGGTCCGCCTCTCCGAGCAGTCAATCTTTCAAAGTTCACAGTTGTGAGCAATTTAAAAGAATGGTCCATTATAGGAGGTTGGTGCAGGACAATCATTTCCATAGGAAATGGTCTAGACAATCATTCCCTAGGGCAGACTCATTCTCTCTAGGTTGCACTGTGATTACTGCCGGAGGAATGGCCCAATTAGGTGAATGGTCCAAGTTCAACAATTGTGGACATGCATTCCCTAGGTCAGACTCATTCTCTCTAGGTTGTACTATGATTAGTGCCGGAGGAATGGCCCAGTTAGGTGAATGGTATAGGATGAGAAATCAAGGAAAATTATTCTTTTATGCTTGGGAAGAATAGTCTAAATATCCCATGGCTGATGTTTTACTTTCTGAGGGAAGATACTCTTCTATATATCACAAATGTGAGTAGAAGAATGGCCTAAATGACTCAATTTGTATCATGATATTGTTTATGCAGGTTGATATCAGATGATATGATTGTTGTGGAGACTGTATGTCTCTATACAATAGATGTATGCTACTGTAGTGGATGTGATCCACTGGTAGTGACTGTGTGTCACTGGTTAGTACTGGTGTGATACTAGGAGTGGTTGTGTACCACTGTGTTATCACATAAAGTTGTCAAGGGCCACAGGCCACAACCATGAGCACAAAGAACAATACTCAGAGTGAATCATTCCAGGCTCGAAATCAATAGTCGAAGCCCGAAATAGATTTGGACCGTTCAATTATCTAGAATTCCATGCGTCATCAGATCCTGAGCTCCAGAGGTTTTTATTAGAGGGAAATGTGGTTTGAGAATTGAAATTCCTGAAGGCCGATTCGCGAAGCAGATCTTAGCCATTGATTCAAAGAGGGAAGATCTGATCCATCAATCTAAAGTGCCAGAGCTGGGTTGTTGATAAGGAAACCTCATCTTAGATCACAATATCAACGGTCACACTCCATTGCAGGGTTGGAAGGTGCACAAGTTTTCAAATTTTAAGGGCGGGCCGCAATCAAAACCATGGTTTTTGGAAAGGGATGCATGGCGGTTCATGGTGAATTGTGGGGACAAAATCGGTTTGCTTTCAGACCACCCTTGGTAGCGCCCGCAATCGCTTAATTGCGTAGGGTCATGCCCCTAGGTCAAATTGAGGATGGAGCTATGGAGAGGAGTTTTTCCAAAGGCTGAAAGCACATCGCTCCACATCACCCCCACGCATACGCTATCAGACTGCCACCTGCAAAGCTCTCATTGGTCACAGACAAAGACCATTCATGGCCTCAAGGCATCAGGATGGACTTGCAGGAGTCATCAACACCGTATGAGAAAAATTATGGGTGTCAGGCCCATTCCTAATCCTAATGAAGACAATTATTTAAGATTGTGGGCAGCAGTTGAGACCTCTCCTCATCCCATAAATGGAAAACATGTAGAGAGCGGCCGTAAAGGCAGACTATCAATCCGAAGCTTCCTTATGGACATATTTTCCTGTAAAGCAGATAACTACACCTGGCTTGCATCTGACATGAGGAGGCCTGCAAAATCTGACAGAGTAGGTGCTGACTGAAAGAATTAATGCAGTGTTCCAATCACACCCCTGGTGGTTGCAACATTTCTGAGTATATATAGGCAATTTTAGTATTTTGTTATGGTCGATGGTTGAGCTAGGCTCCCTTATTGTAATATTTTGATGAAGAACATTGGTTCTTTGGTTATGTATTTGTTTTTTAGACATCTTGTTTAATCTAAGTCAGCTTTCTTACTCCATATTATTTGCCTCTGATATTAAGAGATTTCATGATTGACTGATTCACATGGATTGTTATGACTATATTATGATAAATGCTATATTATAGTGCTGTTATAATTTCTTTGAGTTTTTTGATATTTGAATTCAAGAGGATCTTGCGTTTAAGTTTTTCCTCCTTAGGCTGCTGGAAGACCTAATGTCCATAGAACACCTCTACACTTTCTCACCAAAGTCTTCCTCCCATTCACCTTTACTCCAACTTACTGATTGAAGTTGATACAAGACCTGAATTTCTTGTGCATGCCATCCCAGATTTTCTGAGTTAGAACGCTATTATCTCGAGTCTTATCCATTTGACCCCCTTAAAACTCATTTACATTTACTGTATAAAATGATGGGTACTGGGCTTATCCTCATTACAGTCTGAGGGTGATTCCTAGTGCTAACATAAATGGCGCCGTTGTCGGGGATGAATTTGAGCAGATTGAAGAGCTCCCTAGGAAGAACGACATAGATCCAACTCTTGATGGTAGACAAGAGAGGGATACATAAAATTGACTGTAATCATCTACCTGGCGACTCCACAATTAGAGACTTCATTGGGGAAGATCCTATTGACAGAAAGATGAAGGGAATGACTAGGTATCAACTTATGATCTTTCTGCATGAAATTTTGTTATTCTTTATCAACTCATTTTTGTTTTCCCCTTCACATATAAAGAGGATCATATTTTTCTTTGTTTATTCGGTTGATCACCAACCTTCCTTTATATATCCATACTTGGAGGAAGAATCCATAGTTTCTTCTTGTGTTGTAGATGTTGATCCTATATCCTCAGCTCAACCTATTCATAAGGATAAACTTCATACTGAGATCCCTCCTGGATTCAATCACCCTTACATCCCTGAGGAGGTTTAAACTGATCCACAACCTCCTCAAATATCATCACATCCTACTGTTACTGTTGAGCCTTGCCATCAGTGTGTTAAGCCTCATATTCAACCCACTAGTTTTCAAACTAGAATCAGAGACACGCTATTTAAACCTTTAAAGCTTCCATATCATCTTCATCATTATCCTCCTGATTTCTTTAAATATCTTCCTCATTTTTCTGGGGAAGGTCATGTTACAACTTAGAGGCATGTGGAGGCCTTTGAGAAATTTGTTGGTCAATTTGAGATTGCTCATGATGATGTTTCCATGAGATTGTTCTCAAATTCGTTGTTTGGAGATGCTGTTGTGTGGTTTAAATGTTTGGGATCTGATTCCATTGGTTCCTAGGTTGAATTATGCAATGCATTTTTGAAGTGGTGGGGTGAGAACAAGTACCTTGATCAGTACTGGGATGATTTTAATGCCTTGAGGAGAGGGGATGAGGAAGCCTTGGCCATCTTCAACATGAGGTTTTATCGTGTGTATCATAATATGCTTGTAGAGATCAGACCCACAGAGACTGTTGCCATGGTGTACTATGTCATGGCTAAGCATTCCGAGCTTGTCCTTCACCTGAGAGAAAGGAAATCAACATCTTTATCCTAGTTATTCATGGATGTTGGGGAAGTGGAGGAGAGCCTGCAAGCTTGTGGCAGGATTCAAAGTCAATATCATCTCAACTCTGAGCATAAGGCAGTTTTTTCTTACTGTCCATATGAAGGAAAAGTTGTGGATGATTTTGTCTTCAAAGCATGTATCAATGAACAACCCTGTATTGATAGAAATCATGTGTATGAACAACTAGGAGTAGTAGTTACTACTGTTCTTGAAATAGATATTTTTAACTGTTATTTTCTGATAAAATTACTAATTTAAAGGTTGATCATAGATATGAAAGACAACCCCTTTTTGATGAATATCCTAGTGATGATGAGCAAGAAGCTTATCCTGTATTTGATTACTATGAAGACAGTAAGGATGATGCAGAGGTTGGCCTTGTCACATAATACATAAAATTTGACTAGGAGCAACCCTTAGTTGAGGCACATGAAGAGGTCATTTATACACAACCTAAATTAAATACACATTCATCAGTGGATTAGCAGCCACCTGCGTTCATCCTTCTTCCACTTGTACCTACAGTTCACAATAAGCATCTTTTGGACCCATATATGCCTGTGGCTGTCTTTCATTCAAGTGTACCTATAGGGGACATCAAGTAAGTTGTCAACAACTTTGGAAAAGTGGAGGTAACCTTTCATAAGTTAATCATGCATTGACTTCAGTTTCATGACCCTGTCGATGAGCGAAGAGTACATAAAATTACACTTTTCAAATGCTTTGGAGAATGCAGACTTGATCTTTTTATCAACATTTGAAGGTAATATGGGTGATCATAAGAATGAAATTAGTCAGCTGTCATGCTTTCCCTGTCTTTTATGGATCATTTGCAGTGAAGTGAAGGATTCAGTTATCAAACAGTTTGAATGGCTATGGTGGAAGTTTTCTTTAACCTAGCATTTTGTAAAAGTCAGTTAACTTAGGTTTTGTACATAAATAAGCTCCCTCAAGAGCAAGTGTGTTTGCTTTCATTTTTAGAATAGTGTATGTGTCAGACTGTTTTCTTCAGTATGATGATTTAGAGCATGACTCCATAGCCCAACAACTAAGGCACTCGAACTACTTGTTCTTGGTAGCTCGCAGGGAGCATGCCATACCCTGTGGAGCCACCCTATGGAGCCAAATGTTATCACATAAAGTTGTCAAGGGCCGCATTCCACAACCATGAGCGCAAAGCAAAACACTCAGAGCGACTCATTCCAGGTTCAAAATCAATGGCCGAATCTTGAAATAGATCTAGACCGTTCAATTATCCAGAATTCCATGCATCATCAGATCCTCAACTCTAGAGGTTTTGCTTAGAGGGAAATGTGGTTTGAGAATTGAAATTCTCGAAGGCCGATTCGTGAAGAAGATCTTAGCCATTGATTCGAAGAGGGAAGATCTGATCCGTCAATATAAAGTGCCAGAGTTGGTTCGTTGATTAGGAAGCCTCATCTCATATCACAAGATCAACGGTCACACTCCATTGTGGGGTCGAAAGGTGCACACGTTTTAAAATTTTAAGGGTTGGCCGCAATCGGAACCGTGGTTTTTGGAAAGGGACGCGTGGCGGTTCATGGTGAATTGCGGGGACAAAAGCAGTTTTCTTTCAGACCACCCTTGGTAGCACCTGCAATCGCGTAGGGTCATGGCCCTAGGTCACATTGAGGATGGAGCGATGGAGAGGAGCCATGCCAAAGGTCGAAAGCACCTCACTCCACATCATCCCTGCACATATGCTATCAAAATGCCACTTGCAAATCTTGCATTGGTCACAAATAAAGACCATTCATGGCCTTGAGGTGTTAGGATGGATTCGCAGGATTCATTGGCACCATATGAGAACAATTATGGGTGTCAGGACCAGTCCTAATCCCAATGAAGACAATTATTGAAGATTGTGGGAAATAGTTGAGACCTCGCCTCATCCCATAAATGGAAAACATGCAGAGAGCGGCCGTAAAGGCAAACTATCAATCTGAAGCTTCCTTATGGACAAATTTTCCTATAAAGAACATAACTCCATCTGGATCGCATCTGACATGAGGATGCCTGCACAATCTGACAGAACAGGTGCCGACTGAAAGTGTTAATGCAGTGGTCCGATCACACTCCTGGTGGTTGCAACATTTCTGAGTATATATAGGCAGTTTTAGTATTTTGTTACGGTCGATGGTTGAGTTAGGCTCCCTTATTGTAATATTTTGATGAATAACACTGTTTCTATGGTTATGTATTTGTTTTTGAGACATCTTGGTTAATCTAAGTCATCTTTCTTGCTCCATCTTATTTGCCTCTGATACTGAGAGAGTTCATGATTGACTGATTCACATGGATTGCTATGATTGTATTATGATAAATGTTATATTATAGTGCTGTTATAATTTCTTTGAGTTTCTTTGAGATTTGAATTCAAGAGGATCTTGCATTTAAGTTTTTCCTCCTTAGGCTACTGGAAGACCTGATGTCCATAGAACACCTCTACACTTTCTCACCAAAGTCTTCCTCCCATTCAACTTTAATCCAACTTACTGACTGAAGTTGATACAAGACCTCAATTTCTTGTGCATGCCAACCCATATTTTCCGAGTTAGAACATTATTATCTCGAGTCTTATCCATTTGACCCCCTTAAAACTCATTTACATTTACTGTATAAACTGATGGGTACTGGGCTTATCCTCATTACAGTCTAAGGGTGATTCCTAGTGCTAACACATTGGATAGTAGTTGTATACTACTATGGATAGACACAATTGTGTTCTATTGGATGACATTATAGCAACAATATGCTACTATCTGAGTGCCATGGAGACTACCACTAGTGTTGGAGTTGATTTCCAGCTAGATGGATAGTTAGTGTGTTGGTGGACAAACATTCTCCAAACCGAGAATGGTCCAGACATAATAGATTGCTGGTGGAAAGACATTCTCTTTGTGAAGAATGGTCCAGGTTGACAGTTTGTTGACGTATCACGGACTGGTATTTTCCTAAGGCACATATTGTGGCCCAATTAGGAAAATGGTTCTGGATCTATATTTTCTAAGACATATAGGTAGAGATGGATCTCTATGGTTCATATCACCTGATTATAAAATAAGTATGAGACTGACATTCCTATAGGAATGGTCTCTGTAGCCCATGGTGTGGCTTTCATCATTTGTTGGGAAAATCATTCTTTTAGGACATATGTCCAGATTAGAAGAATCGTCCTTGTATCACTTTGTGGAGTGAGTGACTTATTCAACATCATGCATGATTACTCAGGTGGAGCATGGCTTCGAGAGATGATGCAGTTGATGTTATCGGATGATACTAATAGTGGTGATGTTGCTCATAAGTCGATCCACGTGATCATGAGATAGTGTGTATTATCTACGTGATATACAAACATTTATTGATGTATAGTAGATGAAGGAGCCTCCACAAGAATTTTGTCCTCCTCGACTTGATAAGATATGGGTTCTCCCAAGCTTGTCATGTAGATATATACATTATCTACGTGATAGTCTGTATTGATCTACATGATATAAAAACATTTATTGATGTATAGTAGATGAAGGAGCCTCCACAAGCATTTTTCCTTCTCGGCTTGATAAGATATGGGTTCTCCCAAGCTTGTGTTGGATACCAGTCAATTACTAGCTTTTGACAAAATAATTAGTGAACCTTTTGAGATTCTTCCTTAGTGGCCTATCACGGTAGGTGGGAAGAATGTCCTAATTGATATGATAGTGGTGGATGACCCATTGGATTTCAATATGATCATTGGGAATGATTATGTATATGCTATAAATGTTGCGGTGTCTACACTTTTTCAAGTGATACATTTTCCTCACAACAAAATCAATGTCACTATAGATCAATTGGCACTCGATAATCACCATCCTTATTCAGATTTAGACCATGCTACTCCATTATGTGTTCCTATTTCAGTGGAATCTATCCACCATAGGTTAATTATGTGGCATCATATATTAGGTGTTTAATTTATTCTGAGGATGATCCCTTACACTCATGTTTTCCTTTTCAGAACATGGTCCCAACGATTGATCAAGTGATTTATCCAATGGGGGAATTGAATCCCTTGCTCCAACCTATTGGCCCCATCAAATTGGATTTTCCTCTTGATTTTGATCTCATTGATTGTAGGTCCTTAGGCCTTGGTATTAGTAAGTATTTGATGGTATATTTTTCCAACTGAGATCAGAATATCCATCATTATATGGAATATGATCAGTTCTCTTCACCCAATTGGGCCATCAACCCTCTTAGTTCACATGATTTATTATATGTTGAATTACCTTTGGATGAGGATATCCTTGAGACCATGATTACGACTGATAGAAAATGGGAAGATATGAATCATCGATCATTATTCCTTCCCCAACTTGAGAATTTTGAGGTTGACTACCAAAGAGATCCTTGGCCTGAGCCTCACATGGGGATCCACTTGAAGAAATACTATCTGTAAGCCACAAGACTACATGGTGCTTTGTACCAAATTTTATTTTCAAAGTTTTGTATTACGAAGCATGATTTTCTATTGGAGGTTGATCATGTATAGAATAATTTGGAGACATTTTCTTCATGATTTTCACTGACATGTAACATAATCAAAATTGGCATATAGATTAGGTTTTCCACCTCGCATTGTGCATTATTAGTTTACCACTACATTTGTTTCCTTAGGAGCGCAACTGCATCGGGCTCCACATGCTTAGTGGATAGTAGCATTATCCACTCACTCTTTGTAGCCGAATCCAATTGCTACATCTTGAGATAGGTATCTTGAATTGCAGGCTTGAAGTCCCTAAGTTATTTCTTGGAAACTCGAGTGGTCTCGTACATCCCATTGAGTCTTTCGTTAGCTTCTTGGATTTTTGTGAACTTCTCCTGCTACGCAAAGGGGCTAGTGATCGCCAACGCTTCCTTACTCATCTGCTAGATTTGAATCTAGAGTTCTTTTGTCAGCATATTCCTATGTTATAAGAGGTCAACCCAATCGTTGACCATGTCAAATAGTTGACTGCACTTCCCAACCCAACGATGAAGGGAAGATAAAACTATGTCTCCTTCAACAATAACCTAGGTGATCTTCTTGATCATGGCCTTAGGCTGCTTCTGCTCCTTGAGAAAAATAGCCTCTAGCTACTACTATAGGATGTTCATTCTCCCTGCTAATTGAAAACAAGCCTCTTCCATAAGCTTCACCCATTGCATTAGTGCAACTGGGGTAATATCCTCAGGGAGTTCAGGAGCAACCCGTCTGAATGTGGGCCACACCTGTAGAAACTTATTGGAAATGACCGCAATAGTATACTTGACCATTATGCACAATCCATGCTCATGATCCCTAGCTGTTGATGTTGCAACTATGCCTTGGTGAAAATGTTGTGTATTTTAGGTGAGATCTTCATTCATTTGCTCGACCAAAGTGATCTACTTCTCAAGTTGATCAATGGAGTCTTGAATAATATACAAGATCTATGGTGTTGACTAGGATACAATCTCTTCACTGGTGAGAGATGGATATACATGAAACCTTAAGGCATGCATTTGGCCATTGGTGACAGATCATTTAGACATACTGGGGGTGCCAGTGCCGTCTGGACTAGGAGAAGTAGTGTGAAAACTACATGCAAGCATGTCTTGGATCTCTTGCAGAAGAATCCCGACCACATCTGTGTGCTCGAGGCACAATTCCAGTATTGCGCGACATTTTTGTGGATCCTACAACATTGACACAATCTATTCTTTTATTGAGATTGCATTATGATTAGAATGAGTTTCCTTCTGGGTATCCATAAATTCATTTGGAGGAACGTGACTCAGCTGTTATGACACTTTGATGAATTTCTTAGCCCCTAGAGAGAGTAGAGTTTTGGGCTAGGTGTCAAGTGGTATATGAAAAAGTGGAATTTTGGGGAAGGGGGACAAAATGGGGATGATGGTGCCTATGGTCATAACGAAGGGGTCACTAGACTCTGTCTCAATCGTGTCAATATGGGATTGGGCAGGGGATGATGGGGTGGTGGATGGGGCTATCACAACCAAACTAGGTAGTTGACGGGTGAGATCCTCTTGGATAAGAGTGGGATGGATTTTGGAAAATACTTAAAATCTATTTTATAATAGTTGTTTTGAATTATAGGAAATAAACAAACAAAAATTCTAAAAAAGGGAATTTGTTGGCTAATATTTTTATCAAGATTCTTCATTTTATTTATTTTCTCTTTATTGTTTTCCATGAATATATTACATTCTAATAATAATAATAATAACTAATGTGACTCATTAAGTATTGATATTAATGATTATTTTAATATTATTTGTGCATAGGTGTTGGAAAATGAGAACATGGAAAATGAAGAAACATGTAGCACCACAATTGCTTGAGAGAATTTGGAAAATTAATATCAACAAACATAATTCCTATCTTTTTGTAAGAGAAGGATAACACATGACCCTGAGTATCAAGTCTTCTTTAAATTATCAAATCCAAGATTATTTTTAATAAAACAAATCAATCCATTGAATATTTGAAAGTAGAATTTGAGGCAACAATTGATCAACCAATCCCATGAATGAAGGGATTCATTCAACGTTCAAAGACTATAAAGGAAGCAACAAAGGACTTGATAAAAGCGGGTAAGTTAGAAAATAATTTTGGCAGCAAAGACTGTGTCGTTTTCATTGAAGCCTATAAGGCTATTTTAATTTTTCTCTATTATGAAGGATTAATTCATGGATTCACAACTCATTCTCAACAAAGCCATGTTTTATTTATATTTCCTATTTTAAGGTTTCGTATGCTACATCTATGTTTCTTTCTCATTATTTGAATGAAACTAAAAATGGTAATTTGGTATGACCACCACTACCATTAATCAATTTATATAATTTCGTATGTTTACTACTGAAATCATCACTGTCTGGTACTTATCGCATGCATCTGATTTTTGTTGGATTAATTTAATTATGCCTAGTAAAACTACTTTCTTTATTTTGGAATGATAGAGATTGTTTTTCCCTCTATTATGTATGATATTTCTTGTCCTTCTCATTTCTTCCACCTTTACATTATCATCTCTAGTGATTTTTTAGATGAGACTCCATGCCCGATGGATTAGGATTTTGATCCGAGAGATTTACAACCCTTATTCCAATTTTCTTCTATTTAATTCCTCAACCCTGTCTACCCTGTTTATCCTATTTATCATTAAAATATGGCATATGTTCTTAATATTAGAACTGCTACTTAGTGATAGTAGGAATTCAATGTTCTTTAATCATATGATAGATCCCTCTTTGGTCCAAGACACAGCTTGCGGCCTGAAGTAGGTTAAAATATGTCTTGGCATGGTTTTTAAATAACCAAAAACCATCTCAAGTTACAACACCTCTGACAAACATAACATGCCATGGAATAATCCTTGTCATATTAGAAGATATTTGGACACAATAATCCTTCCCGTAATATCTTTTCTGTGGTCGCTTTCCCTCAAACATGTCCTCCCACAACTCCACTATGGCATTCCCACTAGATCTTTGGCCGCTCATGATCAAGTACACATCGCCAAAGGATGTTGTCCAATCCCAGATTATACAAATGGTCTGTGATTAATTGATAGTATAAATCACATACCATGAGGTGCCTCTTCCGAGTTGCAAAATATGCATCAAGCATAGTAACACTAGTGAGAAACAATGCAATGTCAGAAAGGCAATCAAGGATAGCCTCAATTTTAAAAATATCTGCATCTGGAAGATGATAACATATACAAATCTGCCACTCTCTCCTGCTTCTAATCAAGATGATGATCAGTGCCAACATTTAATTTTCTTGGCTTGAAAATGACTTCAAAGGAAAAACCTTGAAACAAAAACAACCATCTACAAATTCTGCCTTCTAACACATGCTTATTGACCATATATTTCAGAGTTGAATTATTAGTAAAGAATTTAAAATGACCTCCTAATAAATAGTGTCTAATTTTTTTTAAGCATAAACCATTTCCAAACCTTCCCTTTCAGTGGTAGTGTAGTTGAGATCGGCCTGAGAAAGATTCCAACTAGCAAAATAGATGGGATGATCTAGATTTCCATCACTAGGTTGCACAATAATTTCACCTAAATCAATTCCAGAAGCATCGACGGGTACATGGAATTCCACTTTCCAATTCATATATATCATAATAGGGGAAACACTCAACTTTTCCTTGAGGGTATCAAAGGATTGATCACACTCTGGCTTCCAACTGAAGGCTTCAAATTTATTTAACAAAGTCTCCAATGGGGTAGTTATGCTTGTGTAATTTCTGATAAATATACGATAATTTCCAGTGTGACCCAAAGTTGACCGCAACTGTTTGGTAGTCATAGGAGGAGGCATATTCAATATCAAAGCAACCTTTGCAGAATCAACCAAAAATCCTTCTCTGCATACTATATGTCCTAGAATATTTCCAAAAGGTACACAAAATATACACTTCTATAGGTTTAGAGAGATATTTAGCTTCCTGCAACGATCAAACATCAACCGTATTAAAACTATGTTCTCCTTCAATAGACTATACATGGTCCAATCATCCATATATACTTCAAGGAACTTGCGAATAAAGTCACAGAAAGAAATAATAACTATTCGAAGAAGACAACATGGGCATTCTTTAGCCCAAAGGGAATAACAATATAAGGAAAAGAACCCCACTCAATTGTAAGGGTAGTATTTATTTTTTCTTATTCCGCGATTCTAACCCGATGATAACTTGAAAATCCATCCGTAAAGGAGTATGCTTAATTTCCAGCCACTTGATCTAGTACTTCATCACTTAAGGGAGTCAGAAAAGGATCATGTATGCAAGATGAGTTCAGTATTCTATAGTCAACGTAGACTATGATATCATCAATACCATTCTTACTCTGTATCACAATGGGACTAATCTACTCGGCCTGATCCACAGGAAAAATCAACCCGACTGCTAACATTATGTCGATCTCGGCCTCAAGAAAACTACAATAACTTATTGAAACCAACTCCAAACTGTCTCAACCAAATTGAAAAAAGTTGTTAAATGAGGCCTAAATGGAAGGAAGGGGTAAGAAATCATGCAATAGAAGATCTATCATTATGATATCCTTGTGCTAAGTAGACAAATATTGTTGTTTCCCTATGGTTATTATGACCTTCGGTCCTTTGGAAAGCCCTTGATTTCTAATAATTGTCTCATTTTCATGCATTTGAGGTTCAAATATCTCATTGTCCCTCATCCTAG
>SNQJ01S0043784.1:17783-60874 GCA_010110895.2 Picea sitchensis
TGATATTAATGATTATTTTAATATTATTTGTGCATAGGTGTTGGAAAATGAGAACATGGAAAATGAAGAAACATGTAGCACCACAATTGCTTGAGAGAATTTGGAAAATTAATATCAACAAACATAATTCCTATCTTTTTGTAAGAGAAGGATAACACATGACCCTGAGTATCAAGTCTTCTTTAAATTATCAAATCCAAGATTATTTTTAATAAAACAAATCAATCCATTGAATATTTGAAAGTAGAATTTGAGGCAACAATTGATCAACCAATCCCATGAATGAAGGGATTCATTCAACGTTCAAAGACTATAAAGGAAGCAACAAAGGACTTGATAAAAGCGGGTAAGTTAGAAAATAATTTTGGCAGCAAAGACTGTGTCGTTTTCATTGAAGCCTATAAGGCTATTTTAATTTTTCTCTATTATGAAGGATTAATTCATGGATTCACAACTCATTCTCAACAAAGCCATGTTTTATTTATATTTCCTATTTTAAGGTTTCGTATGCTACATCTATGTTTCTTTCTCATTATTTGAATGAAACTAAAAATGGTAATTTGGTATGACCACCACTACCATTAATCAATTTATATAATTTCGTATGTTTACTACTGAAATCATCACTGTCTGGTACTTATCGCATGCATCTGATTTTTGTTGGATTAATTTAATTATGCCTAGTAAAACTACTTTCTTTATTTTGGAATGATAGAGATTGTTTTTCCCTCTATTATGTATGATATTTCTTGTCCTTCTCATTTCTTCCACCTTTACATTATCATCTCTAGTGATTTTTTAGATGAGACTCCATGCCCGATGGATTAGGATTTTGATCCGAGAGATTTACAACCCTTATTCCAATTTTCTTCTATTTAATTCCTCAACCCTGTCTACCCTGTTTATCCTATTTATCATTAAAATATGGCATATGTTCTTAATATTAGAACTGCTACTTAGTGATAGTAGGAATTCAATGTTCTTTAATCATATGATAGATCCCTCTTTGGTCCAAGACACAGCTTGCGGCCTGAAGTAGGTTAAAATATGTCTTGGCATGGTTTTTAAATAACCAAAAACCATCTCAAGTTACAACACCTCTGACAAACATAACATGCCATGGAATAATCCTTGTCATATTAGAAGATATTTGGACACAATAATCCTTCCCGTAATATCTTTTCTGTGGTCGCTTTCCCTCAAACATGTCCTCCCACAACTCCACTATGGCATTCCCACTAGATCTTTGGCCGCTCATGATCAAGTACACATCGCCAAAGGATGTTGTCCAATCCCAGATTATACAAATGGTCTGTGATTAATTGATAGTATAAATCACATACCATGAGGTGCCTCTTCCGAGTTGCAAAATATGCATCAAGCATAGTAACACTAGTGAGAAACAATGCAATGTCAGAAAGGCAATCAAGGATAGCCTCAATTTTAAAAATATCTGCATCTGGAAGATGATAACATATACAAATCTGCCACTCTCTCCTGCTTCTAATCAAGATGATGATCAGTGCCAACATTTAATTTTCTTGGCTTGAAAATGACTTCAAAGGAAAAACCTTGAAACAAAAACAACCATCTACAAATTCTGCCTTCTAACACATGCTTATTGACCATATATTTCAGAGTTGAATTATTAGTAAAGAATTTAAAATGACCTCCTAATAAATAGTGTCTAATTTTTTTTAAGCATAAACCATTTCCAAACCTTCCCTTTCAGTGGTAGTGTAGTTGAGATCGGCCTGAGAAAGATTCCAACTAGCAAAATAGATGGGATGATCTAGATTTCCATCACTAGGTTGCACAATAATTTCACCTAAATCAATTCCAGAAGCATCGACGGGTACATGGAATTCCACTTTCCAATTCATATATATCATAATAGGGGAAACACTCAACTTTTCCTTGAGGGTATCAAAGGATTGATCACACTCTGGCTTCCAACTGAAGGCTTCAAATTTATTTAACAAAGTCTCCAATGGGGTAGTTATGCTTGTGTAATTTCTGATAAATATACGATAATTTCCAGTGTGACCCAAAGTTGACCGCAACTGTTTGGTAGTCATAGGAGGAGGCATATTCAATATCAAAGCAACCTTTGCAGAATCAACCAAAAATCCTTCTCTGCATACTATATGTCCTAGAATATTTCCAAAAGGTACACAAAATATACACTTCTATAGGTTTAGAGAGATATTTAGCTTCCTGCAACGATCAAACATCAACCGTATTAAAACTATGTTCTCCTTCAATAGACTATACATGGTCCAATCATCCATATATACTTCAAGGAACTTGCGAATAAAGTCACAGAAAGAAATAATAACTATTCGAAGAAGACAACATGGGCATTCTTTAGCCCAAAGGGAATAACAATATAAGGAAAAGAACCCCACTCAATTGTAAGGGTAGTATTTATTTTTTCTTATTCCGCGATTCTAACCCGATGATAACTTGAAAATCCATCCGTAAAGGAGTATGCTTAATTTCCAGCCACTTGATCTAGTACTTCATCACTTAAGGGAGTCAGAAAAGGATCATGTATGCAAGATGAGTTCAGTATTCTATAGTCAACGTAGACTATGATATCATCAATACCATTCTTACTCTGTATCACAATGGGACTAATCTACTCGGCCTGATCCACAGGAAAAATCAACCCGACTGCTAACATTATGTCGATCTCGGCCTCAAGAAAACTACAATAACTTATTGAAACCAACTCCAAACTGTCTCAACCAAATTGAAAAAAGTTGTTAAATGAGGCCTAAATGGAAGGAAGGGGTAAGAAATCATGCAATAGAAGATCTATCATTATGATATCCTTGTGCTAAGTAGACAAATATTGTTGTTTCCCTATGGTTATTATGACCTTCGGTCCTTTGGAAAGCCCTTGATTTCTAATAATTGTCTCATTTTCATGCATTTGAGGTTCAAATATCTCATTGTCCCTCATCCTAGGGAAAAAGCAAGAAGTGGAGTCCTGAAGCTATGCTAAGTAGAATAGGGACTAAGGAATCCAGATGATGGTTACAAAAGGTGTAGAAATCGAATCATGTATAAATTTGTGTAACGATATAAAAGGAAGATCTCTCTTCTTTCTCTCCCATGAACTCAATGTTAATGTTCATTATTTGATCTCTTTTAGTGTTTGGTTACGGTTCTATATGTCCACGTTGGTTAGTTAAGTTAGTTATTTCAATTCTATTGGTGCTGTCATTTTTGGTTTGAGGAAGGTTTCTTGGTTTCTTGTGTGTAGGTCTAAAGATTGGATTAGAGCAAGGATAATTGGAGTAGGATTTGTGTGTGATGTCTCTTCTCCAAGCAACCATCAAGGCCAGGGTAGGACCTCATAACTGAATGGTAATTAGAGAAAATAGATTTTAGGCTAATCTTAGAGATTGAAGTGTACTATATATATTCTTCGAATCCAATCTATTAATAATCCACCCTAGCTATAGGATAAATACACTTGCAACAAAATTGACAACTCCATTGGGGAGAAATCCATGAGATCTACTCATTAGGGTGTCTCTATTGTTTGTTGGTTTTTATTAGGGTTCTTGGATAGTTATCTCTATGTTTACCTTGCTTCCTGTGATATAAACCAATTTTCAAGGGTTTTTTGAGGGATATTTTGAAGTTTTATGCCTAGAATATAATATGTATGTCGATTTCCTTCACAAAAGAGAATACACAGGCTATTTTCACTCATAAAAGGTGCATGTACATGCCTATCACCCTAATAGGAAGTGCATATACATCTAGGGACACATAATTTCAAGTTTTGTTTTCCTTCTTTCACTCCTATTTTCAGTTTTCCTGCTATTGTAGGGATTAGTGTTTGCTTGAAGTAAGATATTCCTTTGATTTAGTGCTTGTTTTCATGAATTTATAATTCATTTATAAAGAAAAAGGAAAAAACATTGTTTGTGTTCCTCCTTTTATTTCTTTTCCATGTTTCTAGTAGTCCTTTTTAGTTGCACTTCTCCTTTGAATTGTTGTTTTCGTAGGATTGCATTGTCATACTTTCAAACGAAAATTTTTTAAGAAGAGTGTTTGCATTTGCATTGTGATTTTTGGTTGAAATTTTTCATGCTTTAAGCTTGTTTGAAACTGATTACAATGAAGAATAATTGTAATTTTTTTATTTTCCAGTGTTCTTATAAGTTTCTTTTTGCACGAGTATAAAAAATATCATAAGTTGCAGTGCCATCCCCTTGAGTAATTCACCAACCTATAAAATAAATGCATAATCTAATATCAACTAGAATTTGTTTCTTGTTAGAAAAACCAATATAGTCTAGGAATAAAACCTTTGTGTAGAGTAAATTCTCCAAGGTTGCAAAACCAAATTAAAATTTGAGTAGCGAGTGCAAAATCCATTATTAGCAAGAAGTGCTTGCTAGGAAAGAAACTCTAACATGTCAAGCATGATGTCAAGTTAAGAAAGTGGGGTCAATATCCCCTCTTCACTTGTTTGGTGGGATTAATAAATGTTTGTGGGTTTTGGTTGAAGTGGAAATTCTTGAAGGTGACACCTCTTCTATAGAACTTCAGGTCTAGGACCTAATATTGCATTCCCTTCCCATATGCATATTCTTGATCCATGAATATTCCTCCTGGTAACCTCAATTTATTTTCCTAGAGTATTGCATGGGTGATTTCAAGTGGGAAGTGCTTGCAATACCTGAGGCAAACACATAATCCAAATTTTAGTCCCCCTAGAGGGTGCCCATCTTCAAGAGGGTAATTGCAACTTGGGTGTTGTTGTAAAGGTTCTTTTTATCATCTCTTTAGTACCTCAGAGTAGGGTTCTAAACACCTTGGACTAAGCTTTGGGAGAGTATTTTAACTTTGATTGATATTTTAATAGTTGAGTTCTTTTTTATTGTTTGTTAGTTTTCCTTAGGTTTTCTTTGTCTTGTCACTTTCAAATATATGATTCAAAGTGGATGATTGACCGCTCCATTGGTCAAGAAGGACCTCAAGTATTTCACTTGAAAGTGGGAAGCCACCTTTTCAAAGGATAAGGATTGACCATACTAAATCTCCTCCACGTGAGAAATTAGAAAAGACCCAAGCTACAATGGACATTCTTGTAAGGTAGGAACCAATGAAAGGAGAACATAGTGAGGAAGAATTATCAGTTGAAGGATATATAAGGTATTTGGATGATCATGTACCAATCTTAGGGAGATTTGCATCTCCTCTGCCACATGATGATCTCGATCCAATCAAGATTAAGGATATTTTCAATCTATGTGTGATGAATTATAATCCATCCCTCATTGGTCCTAATACTCTTTTTCTTCTGTACACTCAAACTTTCGAGAATCCAAATCACTTTGATTTTTTTTTTATAATAGTGGGATACAATTGATAAAATCATTACTACTTCAAGGATTGGGGGAAACCATTTACCCATGTTCGCTGTATCTAGTGGAGGATTTTTTCCTCCCATTCCAAGTGTCCCCATGACAAGAACATTCCCATCCACATCGAGAAATTCAAGTGGAGGTGTCTTCCCTCTTGTAATAATTCCTAACACTGGGGCTGGGACCCAACCCTCTATATTGTATGATGTTAGTTATTTCTCTTTCAGGATTCGATTGATTGGAATGCCACATGTTGTGACCAATAAAATCCCATATTCCTCGACATTAACATGTCCAGATGGATTTATTCTACCCCCTTCCCCACCCTTCTATTTGGAGGGGGGGCACATCCCTTAGTCAATTCCATCTATGGGAAGTGAAGATTTTCTTAATTACAACATCCCAATGGGAATCATTTACTTCCCAGGATTTGGAAACATGATGAGAAGGGGACTTCCTCCATTTATCCAAGTCCCAACTAACTTCCCCCAAAACCCCGATTTTCAGAAAAACACTCCTTTCATGCTTGGTGGTGGTTACATTCTAGGTAATTCTTTTGTGGGTACTAACCAAGGGAACCCTTCCTAGTGGGGATTATTGTGCTTTTTATTTATTTGGAAACATTGTTTCCCCCTTGAATATTCCAGGATTGACTGTGGGGCTAATAATTCGGTCCTGGTCCACCTTGAATGTTCCAAATTCTCTCGAGGATTCTCAGATAAGCGCCTTATGTCAAGGGAATCAAATTGATATTTATCCTTTACCTTCTTCGCTAGTGAAATCTATTCCTCCTCCTTCTACCTCATCTATTCAAAGGCTATATCCTAGTAACCATAAGACTAAGAGGAACATAAAGAGAAAGAATAAGAAGAATAAGTGAAGAGAAGGGGAAAAGTCACCAGACAACGCAAGTCATGCTGGAGATGCATCACCAGCCAATGCAAGTCATGATAGGGGAAAAATTTCAACCATTGAAAGTCATGCTAGAGGAAAGAATATAGTCACTGCAATTCATACTAGAGAGAAGCAATCAATAAATGTAAGTCATGTTGGGGGCATTGATATTATTGAGAAATCTAGATGAAGAAGACATAAGAATAATTTCCCTTATAAAATTTGCAAGGGAGATCACCTTAATCATCCATGCCCTGCTATTCCACAGGTACATAGAGTGTGGTCCCTGTCTCAAGGTTCTTCTAATCCTAAACCACCTTTGGTTTCCTAGCAAAATGTTAAACCATTGGTTGATGAAGTGGTCAAATTGATGCAATCTTCGACCAATTACACTCTTATTTTGGAGAGTGACAAGTCTACTTCAGTGGTCAAGTTGATGCAATATTCATTCGATCCCACTCTTATTTTGGAGAGTGATGTGTCTGCCGACTATAATATTTTCACTGCTAGTTCAATACCTTCTGAATAAGGGGGAATTTCACTCACTTCGAGCATGCTCCCTCCAAATTCTAGGATTTTTCCTTTGATTGGAATAATCTTGTTGAGCCTGACCTTCCTTCTTCCGCACCCTTCCAATCAAGGGTCAAATTTTATTCAACAAACATATATTTATGTATGGTAGATGAATGAGCCTCTGCAAGCATTTTTCCTCCTTGGCTTGAAAAGCTATGTTTTCTTCCAAGCTTGTGTCATATACCAGTCAATTACTATATTTTGACAAAATAACTAGTGAATATTTTGGGATTCCTCCTTAGTGCCCTATCACGGTAGGTGGGAAGAATTTCCTAATTGATATGATAGTGGTGGATGACCCATTAGATTTCAATATGATCATTGGGAATGATTATGTATATGCTATGAATGTTGTGGTATCTACACTTTTTCAAGTGATACATTTTCCTCACAACATAAGCATTGCCACTATCGATCAATTGGAACCCAATAATCACCATCCTTATTCAACTTTAGACCATGCTACCCCATTATGTGTTCCTATTTCGGTGGACTCTACCCCACCATAGGTGAATTATGTGGCACAATATATTAGGTGTTCAATTTCTTCTGAGAAGGAGCCTTTACACTCATGTTTTCCTTCTTAGAACATGGTCCCAACGATTGATCAAGTGATTTATCCAATGGGGGCATTGAAGCCCTTGATTCAACCTATTGGCCTGATCGAATTGGATTTTCCTCTTGAATTTGATATCATTGTTTTTAGGTCCTTGGGCCTTGGTATTAGTGAGTGTTTGTTGGTACATTTTTCCAACTATGATCAAAATATCCATCATTATATGGAATATGATCAGTTCACTTCACCCAATTGGGCCATCAACCCTCCTTGTTCACATGATTTATTATATGTTGAATTACCTTTGGATGTGGCTATCCTTGAGTCCATGACTACGATTGATAGAAAATGGGAATATATGCATCATCGATCGTTCTTCCTCCCCCAACTTGAGAATTTGGAGGTTGACTACCAAAGAGATCCTTGGCATGAGCCTCACAAGGGGCTCCACTTGAAGAAATAATATGTTTAAGCCAAAAGACTGCATGGTTCTTTGTACCAGATTGTATTTTTATGATTTTTGTTTTCAAAGTTTTGTATTACAAAGGATGAGTTGCTATTGGAGGTTGATCATGTATACAAGAATTTGGAGAAATTTTCTTCATGATTTTCATTGACATGTAGGATAATCAAATTTGCATATAGATTAAGTTTTCCACCGTGAATTGTGCATTATTAGTTTCCCACTCCATTTTTTTCCCTTAGGATCGACCCCACCGAGTTGTGACATTAAGCCTTCTTTTCCATTTAAGTTTCACAACTTGTGTGGTAGAGCCTACTGATCAAGTGTGCCTTAGTTAGCAACTTTCTTTCCATTCTATAACCCATGTTTATTTTTTTCATAGGCTCGAGATCCCTCTTAGCCATGCCATGAATTTGTGTTGAAGCTACGCGACTTCTTCTTATTCTTTTTTTCTGGTAATTTTCCATGCGGCTCCCATATTTTTTTTTGTTTCAACTTGCACTACTGCATTGCATACCATTGCTTTAAATTTTGAGCCTAGTGCCCACTACAATTCACCATTCTCTACTTACTTCTTATGCATTCTCTTTAGCAACTCACCTTTACATCTATTGCTTATGCATATTAGAACCCTTTGTCCCTGGAGGAAACATGTTTATGAGTGTTCATATCCTACACATCCTTCCTACATTCTACATTATAGGTATGTTTCATGTGCTCATAATTAGTTTTATTGTCCCACAACACTCATTTCCTCCATTGTATTATGGAATTCTTATATTATTTTTTAGGCTTTAATAACATGAAAAATAAACAAATCAAATATTTTTAAAAAATAGAGAGGGGGGAAATAAGTTAGATCTTTTCTTTTTGTGGAAACAATCTTAGTTATGTCACCCTTGAACAAAGAACCAAGTTTTAAGTCTTTTGATTGATAAGATGGGTCTTAATATTGCCTTAGGAGATGAACCTTGATTTTTGAGCTTTTTACTCCTTCGATTGGCTACTGTTACAATCACTATGGAGATTCTATCGATGCCTCACGTGCCAAAAAAAATATCATTTTTTATTCTTGCATAAAATGTTCCCATGTCACTATTGTGTCATGGTTATGTTCAAGGGTTGTGTTTAGGTTATGTTGGAGATTCCTCAAAATTATTGACCATCAATGTTGGCCTTCTTGGTTGTCAAGTTGTTCTCAATAACATCAATATTAGTGTTATTTACTTGTGCCTGACACCTGTGTGGAAGGTCCTCATTGAATTCTCCCCAAAAGGTCATCTCTTACTGACTATGACACATTGCTCTTAGGGATTGACCTAGAGTCGGTGGCACCTTAGGCCTATTTTCATCATTGGTAGGTTCTGTTGTGCTCAACACATTTCATCATTGGTCACTGACTAAGTGGTTTCCCATGTGTTTGATAAAAATACCTCTATTCACATATTGGGATTCATGCTATAACTTGGTTTCCATTTTCATCATTGGCGGAATTCCTCGCCTCTGTCAACAAATTTCATTATCGGTTTTTGCTTAGAGGGTCTCTTTTGTGCGCTATTTTCATTTGATGCATGCAAGTGGCGTACTTGATGGTGTGTTATTTTAGCCTTTGTCCAAGACCTTCTTCCTTATGTTCGCTCATGTTGGATGATGGGGTATGCTTCAATTCCCTGCTTCCAGTGGATTTATTCCCATGGACACCGACTCATTTACTTTGGGACTGGGATCTAGAGATTTTATAGTACCTTGGGGCTTGCAGTAATTAGTGGCAGGTTCCCTCCCTATCAATAATGGGAATAAATCAATGTCCCATGATAGATAGATTCTACAATTTTTCAATGATATCTCATCTATTCACACTTGCTAGAATGTACTAGGTACCTTGACACCCATTATCATTATTAGTGGGTTGTCTCACATTTTTTAACATTATACATCAATGCCCGATAATTAAACAATTTCTTCCATGTTCAAATCCGACTCATTTCTTCACACGGTGAAGATTCGTACCTTAAATAGGTTTGGATTTAATACCTTGGGCCATAGTAGCATCTCCTCTTTATGTTTTTTCCTGAGTTGTTAAAGAAAATACCAATCACCCTCATCCCTCATGAAATTGGTACCTTTGGAGAATCAGTTTGTTCATTTCATAGTTCCATTTACTCCCATGATGCATGTTGGCGCAATATTTAGACCAGGGTTGTCTAAGGTTGCCAACAAAAGGCACCGCTGTAGTCTAGACACACCGACATATTCATCCTTTTGCAAGGGAAAAAAGTCTCACCCGAGGCATAGCTGAGACTTGGATGATGGAGTGAGTTAAAGAGAACACAACACCAGATTTAACTTAACATTAATTAGATACATGTAGCAGATCCCAAAGATATCCATAAAAATTGATCAAGTACTTAACCATACAAGAAAGTAAAAATTGCATGATAGAACCATAGACTTATATACATCATATCAGATCATTACAACAAGAAATTTTAGGGCCCAAACACATATTTATATTGGTAGCTCCAACATTCCAAAATCATTATACATCATAGGTATCCAATACAATATCTTTCGCAACAAGATATGACTTCACATAACTCATTACAGATTCAAGATTGTGCTGTGAAGGCAACATGACTATCAACAAAGGCCATTATAGTAGCAATAAAAATAGTAAAAATACCAACCTTTTTCCCGTTACATAGTTCCATATTTATACTTTTCCATTGGCTACTTCTTGGATTATTTATTCCACTACTTTTCCGGCTTTTCCCTGTTGGTGCTTGATGCTCTTGGCCTTTTTCACTGCTTGTCTGGTTGGCGCATGGCACTTTTGGATATTTCCATTGTTGTTACACTTTTAGTTAGCTCTCCATTCTTATAATTGTTTTTCACTGCTTCTTCATCTTCCAGATGGCATACTTCACTTTCCCTGGATGTTGATGTTACAACTAAGTCCTGGTGCAAATGTTGCATATGTTGGATGAGATCTTCATTTTTTTGCTCAACCGAAGTGATCCACTGCTCAAGTTGATCAATGGAGGCATGGATACTATGCAAGATATGTGGTGTGGACTAGGTTACAATCTCTACAATAGTGAGATATTGATCTATGGGAAACCTTAAGGTAGGTGGTTGGCCACTAGCGATAGATCGTTCAGACACTAGGGGTTCCATTGCCATCGAGACTAGGAGAAGTAGTGTGGAATATGCGTGCAAGCCCATCTTGGATCTCTTGTGGAAGCATCCCGACCACGTCTGTGTTCTCGAGGCACAATTCTAGTATTGTGCAACATTGTTGTGGATCCTATAGCATTGGCGCAATCTGTTCTTTCATTGAGCTCACATTGTGATCAAAATGAGTGCCCTCCTGAGTATCCATAAATTCATTTTGAGGATAATGACTTAGCTGTTCCGACACTTCAATGAATTTCTCAGCCCCTGAAGAGAGTAGAGTTTCGGGTTGGGTGTGAAGTGGTACATGAACGTGTGGAATTTGGGGGAAGGGGGACAAAATGAGGACGATGGTGCCTATGGTTGTAGCGAAGGGGTTGCTAGACTCTATCTTAGTAGTGTCAAGATGGGATTGGGCAAGGAAAGATGGGGTTGTGGATGGGGATATTGCAATCAAACTAGGTAGTTGATAGGTGAGATCCTCATGGATATGAGTGGTCTCGGTTGTAACGAGGGGATCATCCATAATAGTGATAATGGGTACAACGTGTGGGATGGGGTAGGTGGTGCGAGTTGAGGTGAAAGGGAAGAAATATGAATGGAATATGTGATAATGGTGTGAGGGTTGGATGTGGATGGAGAGTCGGTTGATGGTTTTTTAACGAGAAAAACAACAATAATGGCTTCATGTAACTGCTTACCAAAGGTTGTGGCATCATTTTGGATTGATGGGAATGGGAGCAGAACTAAACTGGGTAATGTCTCCTCTTGTCTTTCATCTTCTTCTTCCACAGAGCCTAAGGGTCTCCACTCTCTCTCTTTGATGGGTTCATGCTTGGGACTACACCATTTGTCTGTGCATGAGCTAGTCATTTGGAGATGACAAGCATCATATATGAGACATCTAATTTCCTCTTTTCTCTTGTGACTCTTGTCCATGTAGTGAATTCCATGTCCAAAATGGCATTGTCTAGATAAAACAACAAGGCGGTCATGTGAAACAGTGCCGAAGCAGTACCTAGAGGCCGCCCAAATGTACTATCTTAGTTCCGACTGAAAAACATGTTGCGAGTATGCCAATTTAGTAGTGTTTGTGGAATCCTCAGTCTTTGTGTAGTTGTGATGAGGTCATTGTGCCACTGCAAAATCCAGTTTTATGTTTTGTTGCATGAGTGCTATTAGTGAAATCATGTCAAGGGTCAAAGAGCTTGGCAATTTGGGCATCGAGGTTAGATGACAGTGTGCACCTCGCCGGTGCCTTCCATTTCCACATCGCAAAGGCCACCAACAAATAATCGTAAATGAAGTAAGTGGCCCTCTCATGCACATTAGTGCATGCTTGCAACATTTCTATGAGTAGGAACTTACACCAATTGAGTGAAGCTCCTACCTTGCAGAACTTAACCATTGATATAACATCAAGTGTGCATTTTCCCTGGGACAGTTCTTCATGACCTTTCCAAAAATTAAACATCAGACACACTATACCTTCTCATCATTTATTGGATCAATGTGAGCTCCACGACCTCCTCGCTTGGTTCCATTATTGTCTTAGAGGATGAGCTCTCCCTTCTTGTGGCCATGCTTCCTTGAACCCTAGAAGATTTGCATTACATCTGCCCCCTCCATGGATAAACCAACCAACTTGTGAATGTTTTCTACTTGGATGGGATATGCCTTATCCAACCATAGGGTACCATTGTGCACTCGGCTAATGAGGAATTTTGTGCACTGTGCGACTTCTACTATGGTTCCAAACACTGGCAGGTCGCACATGTTCATTAGAGTAGAGTCCCAAACGGGTAGGTAGGACAATTTCCACACAGTTTCCATTGCCACTGGAAGTTTTCGATTGACAGAGCCGTGCAATCCATGAATGTGTGAATAGCCGTCTGACTATACTGTGAGGCATCTGTGAGGTCGATGTTGAGAAACTGAGTTTTCTCAACTTTTCTGTGGAGATCGCGCACAACTTTGACCTGTGGATCAATGAATTCTGTTGGAACACCGACCATTGGAAGGGATCCCTGGACATAAGTGCGAACCATACCAGAAGACCTGTGATAGTAAACAAAAAAATTGGTGGACAAAGGCGTTGGTGCGAGCTCACAGAATGCTCGAGGGGCTCTAGAATGAAAAATTCAAAAAACAGACTAGAAGACAATGATTGGAGTAGGAGGCGACCACAGGTTTATAGAGAGTAATGGAGAATATGACGCAGGATGCACATGGACATGTCATAAAGACATAAACTATGTATCTTAATGCAACATTAACAATGGGCCTGACTATGAATCATGGAAATATCTATTCGGGAATTTGGACAATAAAGGGCACAATCGACAGCACGATAGTGGGACATCAGAGAGAACACAAAATTAATTACCGAACCAACAATTCACTGGAAAGGTACCGACAATCATTGAGACTTAAATGACTAAGACTGGTAATGACATGACAACGACTAAAAAGGTACCAACGACATTTAATTAAAAAAAGTGACAGTGACATGGCATGGATTTCGAAATTGGAAACTACTAAATACCAAAATATTTGACACAAACCTCCCCAACCACAAAGGTGTGATCTAGACTGGACAAAATGACAATAAAAACCAGATTCTAGGACAAGTGGCAGTTGGACATGTCACCATTTTATTGACAAAAAGGAGAAACAACAAAACAATTGAAAAACCTACCTACTTTATCCACTCCCTGTTATAGGAGTGTTGCAAAACATCTTCTTATTGAGCATGAATGTAGGGATTCATGTGTGCGCCATTCACCCATCTTGGACAAAGAATACCATTTAGTTGTGCCAGTTTGAGAGCTCTAGATTCTTGAATTTCCGCAACTATGAAGGGTCCAAGCCAATGCATTTGCACTTTCCCTTGATGCTTTTGATACTTATTTTCGTACAACAAAAATTGATCACCTTGCACAAAAGAACTAGTCTTAATATGTCCATCATGCCAAGCCTTATGCCTAGCCATTTCCATAGTCTAATGAAAATATGCCAGAAATAGAGTTTCATCCAATTCATATAACTCTGTGATCCATTCCACAATTGATTCATCATTTGTGATATGAGTTACTTGAGCAATGTATAAGATCAGAGTGATAAAATCGGAGAGCACGACTGCTTCTTTGCCATACACAAGTTGGAACTGAGTATACTTATGCATTTTATTTGTAGTAGTCCTGTAAGCCCATAATACTACTGGAACCCTTTCATCCTAGTTGTCCCTATTTGTGCACCATACCTTGGTTAACCCTCTCTCTAGAATCTTTTTAAAGGCTTCAACTTTATTGTTTACTTGTAGATGATACGTGTTACTTTTGTGATGCTGAATTATAAACTTGTGGGTGAGAGTGGCTACAGTCTCGCTAATGAAATGTGCACCCTGATCACTGGTCAAACTTCGAGGGCATCCAAATCGAGTGATGATGTTCTCAAAAATAAACCTAGCCGATGTATCTATAGAGCAATCTTAGACCGGTTCTGCTTCATCCCAACGGGTGAGATAGTTAGTAGAAGTGATGATATACCTTGCTTTTGAGTGCTTGACTAGTGGATCAATTGGTCCTATGAAGTCAACTGCCCATTTATTAAAGGATTGAAGAGCCCGGACATGATGTAAGGGAAACTCATCTTTTCATGACGACATACATTGTATATGGGACATCTAATTTCCTCTTTTCTCTTGTGACTCCTGTCCATATAGTGAATTCCTTGTCCAAAATGACGTCATCTAGATAAAACAACAAGGGGGTCATGTGAAATAGTGTCGGTGCAGTACCTAAAGGCTGCACAATTGTACTATCTTAGTTCTTGTTGAACAAGATGTAGCGAGTATGCCGATTTAGTAGTGTTTGTGGAATCCTTGGTCTTTGTGTAGCTGTGATGAGGTCATTGTGCCACTGCAAAATGCAGTGTTGTGTTCTATTGCATGAGCAATAGTAGTGCAGATATGTCAGGGGTCAAAGATCTTGGCAATATAGGCGTCGAGGTTAGATGACAGGGCGTACCTTGTTGGTGCCTTCCATTTCCACATCCCAAAGGCCACCAACAAATAACCATAAATGAAGTAAGTGGCCCTCTCATGCACATAAGTGTATGCTTGCAACATTTTCGTGAGCAAGAACTTACACCAATTAAGTGGTGTTCCTACCTTGCAGAACTCAACCACTGATATAACATCAAGCATGCATTTTCCCTAGGAGTAGTTCTTCATGAACTTTCCAGAAATTAAACAATAGACACACCAAACCTTCTCATTATTGATTGAATCGATGTGAGCTCCACGACCTCCTCGCCTGGTTCCATACTTGTCTTAGACACGGAGATCTCCCTTCTTGTGGCCATGTTTCCTTGAACCCTGAAATCTTTGCGTTACATTTTGCTCCTCCATGGATAAACCAATCATCTTGTGAATGTCGTCCACATGGATGGGATAGGCCTTATCCAAATATAGGGTACCATTCTGCACTCGACTAATGAGGAATTTTGTGCACCGTACGACTTCTCCTATGGTTCCAAACACTGGCAGGTTGCGCAGTCCCAGAGGGGTAGGTAGGACAATTTCCACATGGTTTCCACTGCCACTGGAAGTTTTCAATTGACAGAGCCGTGAAATCATGAATGTGTGAATAACCATCTAAGGATACTGTGAGGCATCTGTGAGGTCAATGTTGAGCAACCAAGTTTTCTTGACTTTTCTGTGGAGATCACCCACAACTTCAACCAGTGGATCAATGAATTCCGCTAGAACAAAGACCATTGTAAGGGATCCCTGGCCAGAAGTGCGAACCATACTGGCATATGTGTTCTGGTAAACAAAAAAATTGGTGGACAAAGGCGTTGGAGCGAGCTCATAGAATTATTGAGGGGCTCTAGGATGAAAAATTCAAACAACAAACTAGAAGGAAATGATTGGAGTAGGAGGTGACCACAAGTTTGTGGAGAGTAATGGAGAAGGTGACACGGGATGCACATGTACATGTCATAAATACATAAATCATGTATCTTAATGCGACATTAACATTGGGCCTGGCTATGAATCATGGAAATATCTATTTAGGTATTTCGACAATAAAGGGCACAATCGACAACACAGTAGTGGGACATCAGAGCGAACAAAAAATTAATTACCACACCAACAATGAACCAGAAAGGTACTGCATTCATTAGGACATAAATGACTCAGACTGGTAATGAAGAGACACCGACTAAAAAGGTATCAATGACATTTAATGAGCAAAGTGACAGTGACATGGCATGTATTTCGAATTTGGAAACTACTAAATACCAAAATATTTGACACAAACCTCCCCGACCACAAAGGTGTGATCCAGACTGGATAAAATGACAATAAAACTAGATTCTAGGACATGTGATAGTTGGACACGTCACCATTTTATTGACGAAAAGGAGAAATAACAAAACAATTGAAAAACCCACATACTTTATTCACTCCCTGTGATAGGAGCACTGCAAAACTTATTCTCATTGAGCATAAATGTAGGGATTCAGGTGTGCGCCATTCACCCATCCTGGACGAAGAATACCATTTAGTTTTGCCAGTTTGATAGCTCTAGATTCCCAAATTTCCACAACTATGAAGGGTCCAAGCCAATGCATTTTCACTTTCCCTGGATGCTTTTGATACTTATTTCTGTACAACAAAACTTGATCACCTTGTGCAAAATACTTAGTCTTAATATGCCCTTCATGCCGAGCCTTCTGCCTAGCCTTTTCCATAGTCTAATGAAAATATGCCAGAAATCGAGCTTCATCCAATTCCAATAACTTTGTGACCCATTCCACAACTGATTTTTCATTTGTCATATGAGTTACTTTAGCAATGTATCAACTCGGAGTGATAAACTCAGCGAGGATGAATGCTTCTCTGTGATACACCAGTTGGAACATAGTATACTTATGTATTTTCTTTGTAGTAGTCCTGTAAGCCCATAATACTGCCAGAACCCTTTCATCCCAGTCGTCCCTATTTGTGCAACAAACCTTGGTTAACCCCCTCTCTAGAATTTTGTTAAAGGCTTCAACTGTATTGTTTAGTTGTGGATGATACAAGTTACTTTTGTGATATTGAATTAGGAAATCGTGGGTGAGAGTGGCTACAGTCTCACTGATGAAATGTGCACCATGATCATTGGTCAAACTCCATTGGCATCCAAACCGAGTGATGATGTTCTAAAAAAAAAACCTGACTGATGTATCTATAGAGCAATCTCAGACTGGTTCTGCTTGAGCTCATTAGGTAGGTGAGATAATCGGTAGCAATGATGATATACCTTGCTTTTGAGTGCTTGGGTGGTGGATTGAATGATCCTATGAAGTCAACTACCCATTTCTCAAAGGTTGAAGAGCCCAAACATGATGTAAGGGAAAGGGAAACTTACCTCTTGGTGACGACTTACCGACCCTCTTGTTGTAACATTAAATAAATTTTAAAATCTTCAAAATTTCCTTTTTCTGAATGGAGAAATTTACAACTAGGCGTTGGAAGGTTTCGTCCAACGAAATTTCACGTGGAGGAAGAGTTTCATCCTATCAAAGATATTGCACGATGAATATATAATGCATTCCCAAGCCGAGGGATTTTCTTCCCAGCTCAGGAACAAAGAGATCTTATATCATCTCTGTCATTGAGATTTTTTTGTCATATTCAACAATGTTAAAACCAGGTATATAAGGGCATCGTTCTGAGGATAATGGGGATCAAATCGCAGCTTATTATGCCACCAAAATGCAGTAAATTGAAGGCATGTTATGCCACCAAAATGCAGTAAATTGAAGGCATGAAATTATTTAAGGCTTAGGTTATCAAAACGCAGCAATAAATGAACATGAATTTGCTGTTATAATCCCCACGAATTTGCTTTTATATGCCTCACGAGTTTGTTGTTCTAAGGGCCACAAATTTGCAGTCAAAATGAGCCACGTTTTTGCTATCAAAGAGTTATGAAATTAGCTTCATGGGTTAGTTCAGTTGGTAAGATGTAGGTATATTTTTTGTATTTCGGAGAGAGGTTACAAGTTCAAGTCTAATTTAAATGTCTAATTTAAATCTTAGGGGTCGCGGCTTTATCATTCTCATATCATTTACTATGTAGAAAAATATCGATGTAAGTGGAAGATTAGTTACAAAGATCTCGCCAAACTTCAAAAAAAATGAAATCAAACATTTGACAAATACTTAAATTCTGTTTTATAATAGTTATTTTTCAATTATATGAAATCAACACACATAAATTCTAAAAAAAAGAATTTGTTGGTGGATATATTTGATCAAGATTCTTTCATTTTATTTATTTATTGTTTTTCGTGAATATATTACATTTCTATCTTTTTGTAAGAGAAGGACAACACATGACCCCAAGTGTGGAGTTTTTTTAATTTCAACTCCAATATTATTTTTTAGTAAAATAAATCAACTGCTGAAATAGATCTTGAGGCAACAATTGAGTAACCAGTTCCAAATTTGAAGGGATTCATTCAACATTCAAAGACTATAGAGGAAGCAACAAAGGACTTGATAAAAGGGGTAGGTTAGGAAATAATTTTGGGGGCAAGGATTGTGTCCTTTGCATTGAAGCCTATAAATTGCACTTTTCTCTAATATGAAGGATTAATTCATGGATTCACAACTCAACAGAGCCATGTTTTCTTTTCCATCTTTAAACTTTCTTATGCTATATATCTCCTGCTTCTTCATTATTTGAAATGAAATTGCAAATGGTAATTTGGTATGACCACCACTGTTGTTAATTAATTTAGATAATTTTGTATGTTTGCTGCTAAAATCACTGTCTGGTACTTAGCTCATGCATCTCATTTTTGTTGGATTCATTTAATTATGCCCAACAAAACTACTTTCTTCATCTTGGAATGATAGAGATTGCTTTTGCCCTCTATTATGTCTAATATTTCTTGTCCTTCTCATTTCTTCCACCTTTACATTATCATCTCTAGTGCTTTTTTAGATGAGACTCCATGACCAATGGATTAGGCTTATGATCCGAGAGATTTACAACCCTTATTCTAGTATGCTGCTATTTAATTCCTCAACCCTGTCTACCCTATTTATCCCATTTATCATTGCACATGGTGACCAGGCTTAATTGTTAGAACTACCGCTTAGTGATAGTAGGCAACCAATGTTCTTCAATCATATGAGACAACCCTCTCTGATCCAAGGGCCAACTTGTGGCCCCAAGTGTATTGTTTTAAATATGTCTTGGCATGGTTTCCAAACAACCAAAACCCATCTCAAGTTACAACACCTATGAAAAACATCACATGCCATGGAATAACCTTGGCATCTTTGAAGACAGTTGGCCACCATAATGCTGCCTCTAATATCTTTTGTGTGGTCACTTTCCCTCCAACATGTCCCTCCCCATTAACCCACCGTGGCATTCCCACAAGATCTTTGGCCACTCATGATCAAGTATGCATCACTGAAGGATGTTGTCCAATCCCAAATTATACAAATGGCATGCGATTAGCTGATAGTCTAAAACATGGACCACCAGGTGCCTCTTCTAAGTTGCAGAATACCCATAAGGAATAGTTACACCAGTAGTGAGAAATAATGCAATGTTAGAAAGGCAATCAGGGATAGCCTCAATTTTAAAAAGATTTGCATCTGGGAGCTGATAACATCTATGAATCTGCTACTCTCTCCTATTTCTAATCAAGATGGATGATCGAGGCCAACATTTAATTTTCCTAGCTTGATAACGACTTGAAAGGAAAACTCTTGAAACAACAAACATCTACAAATTCTCCCTTCCAACACATGCTTATTGACTATATATTTCAGAGTTGAATTATTAGTAAGGATTTTAAAATGACGTCCTAATAAATAGTGGCTCCAAACTTTTTTAAAGTATAAACCATTGCCAAACCTTCCCCTTTCGGTAGAGTAGTTTCACTCGCCCGAGAAAGATTCACTAAGTAAAATAGATTGATGATCGGGATTTCATTCAAGAGGGTTGCACAAGAATTACACCCACTCCAATGCTAGAAGTATCATGTGTACATGGAATTCAACCTTCCAATTCATAAATATCAAAATAGGGGAAACACTCAAATTTTCTTTGAGGGTGTCAAAGGATTGATCACACTCCTCAAGCTTCCAACTGAAGGCTTCATATTTATTCAACAACTCTCCAAATAAGGCTATTTTATGTAATTTCTGATAAATCTATGGTAGTATCTAGTGTGACCCAACGTTGACAACAACTGTTTGGTAGTCATAAGAGGAGGCATATTCAATATCATAGTAATTCCATTGCAGATCAACCAAAACTCCCTTTTCATACTATATGTCCCAACAGATTTCCAAAGGTACACAAAAGATACACTTTTCAAAGCTTAGAGAGATCTATAGCCACCTGCAACGATTGAACATCAACCGTAGTAAACCTATGTGCTCCTTCAATAGACTGTACATGGTCCAATCGTCCACATATACTTCAAGGAACTTGTGAATAAAGTTGCGGAAAACAATAATAACTATTCAAGAGAAGACATCTTGAGCATTCTTCATCCCAAAGTTGGCATAACAATATAAGCAAAAAAAACCCACTTAGTTGTAAATGTAGTATTTCTTTTGTCTTATTCCATGATTCTTACCCGATGATAACTTGAAATCCATCCATAAAGGAGTACACTTACTTTCCATCCACTTGATCTAGTACTTCATCAATTTGCTGAGTCAGAAAGGATCATGTACACAAGCCGAGTTTAATATTCTATAGTTAATGAAGACTCTGATATCACCAGTACCATTATTACCTAGACTATAATAGGACTGATCCACTCGGCCTCATCCACATGGAAAATAAACCTAACTGCTAACACTATGCCGATCTCTTTCTTAAACTTATCCTTAACTCACAGATTCAGGTGATACATTCTGTGTTTGACTAGCTTAGCCTCAAGTTTTAAGTCAATCTTCATTTCACCTAAATCTCCCTTAATCTCTTTTAGTTTTGAAAATATCTTAGGAAATAAATCCTCATACTCCCACAATATAGCCCCAGATTCTTGTCATGGTTTTCTCATCCCAATAGTCTCCTATATGCCATCTTAGGATTTTAATCACTCCTGATATTCATTTTCCGCAACTTCAGAGGATGAGTGTATGAGCTGGTGGTATCACTTGATATGCTATCCTTGACTTCTTTTGTTCCTGTGGATTCCTAAAATGTTAAATGTCTAAGCTCCTCCAACTCCTCGGGATTGTTGAAAGATTAATTATTGTAAGGATTAATTAATTATCAAAAATGTTAATTAATTATTGCAGGATAATTAATTATTGGATGTCATTAATTAATTATAAAAAGATTAATTGTCGAAAGTTTAGATATTGGAAGATTATTGTCATTGATGTCAACCCTTTGAACAAAGTTGCATGTTGAAGTAAAGTGCGAAACATAAGATAATAGGGTTTCATGTGAGTTGTATGCCATCATGAATTGTAATATGGTAGTTGTACGTCATTAAGAAAATTCCTAAATATCACGAATAATTGCAATCAATTTATGTGTATTCAATTATGAATACATGTTGTAGATCTGAGGCAGTGAGTTGAATACATAGAATTCTAGTGAAGTAAGGAGTTTGTAGGAGCCAATAGTATGGAGAAGGGGTTTCACAGAGGAATTGTTTGAGTATATCCATGGGTTTCGGGAGGAAAAAGCTGGACATCCTATGGACTCCATGCGAGTAAAAGCAATCTGATACCCATAAGAAGTGCATTAACACACACAGCTATGCACTGCGGAGGGAAAAATTCTGTGGAATATCAGTGGATCTAAACTCGTGTCATCTACATGATTGAAGGCATCTCTTCCTGTGTGTGTTAGTGAGTTATCTCTTGAAGAAATTAGGAACATACATTCTAATGATTCATAAACAATTGATTTGGATAATTCTCTTTGTGGATATTGGTGACGAGGTGAGTGGTTGCCTTGATGAGATCACAGAATTCAGTTGTGAATATCGAGACAACAACAAACAATAGGCTATCAATGACAAAGGCAGTGACAAGTTGGTGTACATCTGCTATTCCATGGCGGTTGATCCAGACACAATGAAAGGTTGCATCCTCCTTCGTTGGAGCTCTAAAATCAAGGAGTTGGAGATTCCTCAGGTTGTAGCCTATAAATAGGGTTGGATCCTCCTCCAAATTGTAGCCTGAGAAATAGGAAGTTGGTGTTTCCAATGTATGTACTCTTTGATCAATAAGAAAATCATTTCATGGTTTTTTTCCCGTAGTGGGTTTCCTCGTAAAATTCTGGTGTACTGTGTTTATGTGATGTTTATGGTGTTGATGATATTTTGAATGCTCATAATATTCATTGAGGTTTTATATTGTGATTAAAAGTACTAATTGTGCTCATACTGATTCACCCCCCTCTCAATATTCCAACAATTGGTATCAGAGAAGGTCCTTCAGGAAGCAGTCTAACCACTGGAAGGAGATCATGGAATACATGAAGATTGGAGCACCAAGGTTTAATAGTCAGGACTACACCTTCTAGAATAAAAATATGAAAACATTTTTACAAGCACAAGGATTTGAGGTTTGGAAATCAGTAGTAGATGGGTATACAACACCAACCACTCCCCCAACCGACAAACATGGAAATAAACTCAACGAAAGCAACTCAAATGCTAAAGGTACTATTCTAAGAAGTCTAGTTATGCATTGTTATAGTGCAAAATATATTTGGGATACAATCCAAAATATTTATGAAGGAGATGCCAAGGTAAAGGGAGCTAAGCTTCAAATTTTCAGATCTAAGTTTGAATAGTTGAAGATGAAGGAAAGTGAAGACATTGCAGCCTACCTTCTACGATTTGACGAAGTATTTAACACTATTAAAGGATTGAGAGTAGAATTTGATAACTCAATGGTTGTTCAAAAGGCATTGAGGCCTATTCCTATTAGATTTTATCCTAAAATATCATCCCTAGAAGAGAGAGAATATCTTAGTACATTGAGCATGGATGAGCTACATGGAATATCTACAACCTATGAAATGAGAACAAAACAAGAGAATCCAGTCACAAAGGAAGCAAATTTCAAGGCATCCAAGAAGACAAATAAGAAGCACATGAAAAATTCAAAACCAAGTTGCAGCTGTAGTGATGATTCAGACGAAGATGAAGAGATGGCTAACTTCTTAAAGAAATTAAAGAAAGGAACCAACAAGTATAAAGGTATGCTTCCATTGAATTTTTTTTATTGTGGTGGTATTGGTGATTTTACTTCTAAATGTCCTCACAAGAATAAAAACAATGATGAAGAAGAATCTTCTAAAAGGGAAAAGAAATATCAAAAGGGAAACAAGAGAAGAAACAAATTCTTCAAGAAAATTTTCTATTCAAAGGAGGATAGTTCCTCATCAAACGAGAAGGATAATGATAGTGACAATGATTTAGAAGGAGTACTCTTCATGGAAGTAGAAGATGATTCCAAAGAAGAAGGTGAAGTCAATCTCAAAGAAGAGCTAATAAGTGCATTAGAATAACTCAGGAAGGAAAGAAAGACAAACAAGTCACTCAAGGCAGAGTTAGAAATGAAAGAGGGATCTTGGAATTCAAACTCTGAAGAACTAGAGAAGATGATCACGAGTCTAAAAATTCAAATAGAAGAAGACAAAATAATTGAGGAAATTCTTAGAAGTCAGTTAGAAGAAAAGGAGAAAATGATTGGAAGCTTGGAAGTAGAATTAGTCTCTTTAAGGAAATATATTCAGAAGAATGATATGCAACATAAGAGCACCAAAATCTTGGATCAAATCATCAAAAGTCAAATTCCATTAGATGACAAGTCAGGACTAGGATACAATCAAGTACAAAATGAGAAAGGGTAAAGCTCCAAGACAATAGAACATGAAGCATAACGAATAAGCTATGCATAGATGGTTAGAGATTCAGTCAAGAAGTAAGAATGTAAGCCCCCAAAGAAGAACATTCCAGAAATAAAGAAGACTCAAGAAGACAATTTTAGAAGGAGTGCATCACAAAGAAGATCATCTATTCCCAGGTATCAACGATTCTTTTATGGCCATTGTTTTAATTGTGCTAATTTTGTACATAAAGTTGTAAACTGCAGAGCCTATGCCAAGAACATAAGCAACAATGCAGGTTATCCTAGAAGAACTTATGAAGCATACAACATGAACCAATTTTTTTTAGGTTCATTGAGTGATGAAGTAGAATGCTACAAATGAAACAATTTTGGTCACATAGCAAAGAATTGTATATTGACTATTCCACCGAGGGAATCAAAGCAGAACATTAGAAGTCAGACATTAGAACCACAAGGGATATGGAAACCAAAGTAGAATCAATGCTCCCTTTCTCTACTAGCCCAACATAGGAAAATTGATTGGTATGTTGAAAATGGTTATTCAAATCATATGACAAGTGACAAGAACATGTTTCTAACTCTGAAGAAAGAAAAAGATGGATTAGTTTCATTTGGAAATATTCATTCAACTAAAATTATAGGTAGAGGCACAGTTAAGATTGGAAGCAAAGATGGAATGGAAGAAAATGTTCTACTGGTTGAATATATGAAGCACAATCTGATGAGTGTAAGTCAAATGTGTCATCAGGTACACACACTTCATTTCAACTCATATAAATGCAAAATAATGAAAGATGGATCAAGCAGGTTAGTGGCAACAACTATAAGGACTTCGAATAACATATATATTTTGAATGAAATTGGAAAGAAAAGTTATTGTTTAGGAAAGGAAAATGAAAGTTGGCTCTGGCACAAAAGAATGGGCCATATGCACTTTGACAATCTTGTCAAAATCAACAGAAAGGAAGCAATAAGAGAAATGCCTGAAATCTCAAAGCTAGCGAATACTCTATGTAAGCATTGTCTACAAGGAAAACATACCAGGACCAAGTTCAAATCAAAGGATTAATCAACAAAAAATCCATTGGAGATTGTACATATCGATCTATGTGGACCAATAAGGACAGAGGGATTAAATGGTGAGCAATACTTCATGCTATTGATTGATGATTACACAAGAATGACTACAATTTTCTTTCTTAAGAAGAAGTCAGAGGCATTTGAGCACTTCAAGATATAGAAAGAGATGGTTGAAACAAAGACAGACTTGAAAATCAAATGTTTGAGATCATAAAACGGTGGAGAGTTTACATCGAAAGAATTCATGGATTTTTGTGGTGAACATGGGATAAAAATACAATTCTCAGCAGCCAGGACACCTCAGCAAAACATAGTTGCTGAAAGAAAGAACACGGCAGTACATGAGATGACCATGACCATGTTGAGATATTCCAAGTTGGGTGACATATTTTGGGAACTAAAAGTACATACAACAGTTCATATCTTGAACATAGGGATTCTCAGAAGTAACAGTGATAAGACTCTGTACGAGCTATGGAAAGGAACATCAACAAACGTGAATCATTTTAGAGTGTTTGGAAGCAAGTGCCACATCAAAAGAGAAGACAACATGATTGGAAAATTTGACTCCTGAGTTGAAAAATGCATACACATGTTTCAATCTGAGACTTAATAGAATAGTGGAAATCATCAATGTACAGATTGACGAGGCAAGTGTACAAAATCTCAAAGAATAAATAATAGACTCATTAGTGTAGGAAGGAGAAGAGGATATGAAAGAAGAAGTAGAAGAAGCAGAATCAGAAGAAGAAGAAGAGAAGCCAGATGCAGAGAAAAAGGAAGATGACCAAAAAAAGATTCATATCTATCCCAAAACACCTAGCCGACGAGTGCATAAAAATCATCCATCAAAACATATAATTGGGAATAAATATGCAGAATTTGAAACTCGAAGAAAATTACACTCACCAGAACAAATAAATCTAGCACTGTTGTCCATAGTTGAACCCAACAGTTTTGAAGAAGCTAGCACTGATGAACACTAGATCAAAGCTATGAAAGAAGAACTGAATCAGATAAAGAATAATGAAACAAGGGAACTTGTTCCAAGGCCTAAAGATAAAAATGTGATTGGAACAAAATGGGTATTCAGAAACAAGATGAACAAGGATGGACAGGTAACCAAGAATAAAGCAAGGTTAGTGTGCAAGGGATATGCTCAGGTTGAAGGAATAGATTTTGAAGAAAAAATTTCCCCAGTTGCTAGAATGGAAGCAGTCAGATTAATCTTGGCTTATGCATGTTCGAAGAAAATCAAAGTATATCAGATGGATGTAAAATCAGCCTTCCTAAACGGAGAACTCGAAGAAGAATTCTACATCGAACAACCCGAAGGATTTATACTGTCAGAAAAGGAAGATTATGTTTGCATATTGAAGAAGGTACTATATGGACTCAAACAAGCCCCTAGAGCATGATATTAAAGATTGGACAGGTATCTACAATAACAGGGGTCCATGAAAGGCAATGTAGACAACAATATCTACACAAAGGTAAATCAAAATAATTTGTTGATAATTGAACTTTATATTGATGACATTATTTTTGGAATTAATGATGATAGGATGAGTCAAAAATTTGCTAAAGAGATGCAAAATGAATTCTAAATGTCATTACTTGGTGAGTTGTATTTCTTTTTGGGACTCCACATATGTTAGTTAGATACATGTATCTTCATCTACCATACCAAGTACATTAAAGAAATGTTGAAGAAGTTTGGAATGGTAGATTGCAAGCCTATAAATACTCCCATGCAGATCAATTGCAAATTGAGCAAAGATGATATATCCAAAGATGAAGATAAAAGACTCTACAGATCAATGATTGGAAGTTTACTCTATGTGACTGCATCAAGACCATATGTGATGTAAGCAGTTGGACAGGTGGTAATATTTCAAGCAACACCGAAGGAAACACATGTTATGGCAGTAAATAGACTATTCATATATCTCAAAGGAACAAAAGACTATGGATTATGGTATCCAAAAGGGAATGATCTATCTCTAGTTGCATACACAGATGCAGATTGGACATCAAGTGTTGATGATAGAAGAAGTACAAGTGGAGAAACCTTCTACTTGGATGATTTTATGGTATCTTGGTTGAGTAAGAAACAATATTTAGTATCATTGTCCACAATAGAAGCATAGTATATTGTAGTAGCAACATGTTGTACACAGGTTCTTTGGATGAAACAAACTTTGCAGGACATACAGGTGGAATATGATGAGCCTATCCTGATATTTTGTGATAATACCAATGCTATAAGTATATCTAATAATCTAGTGATGCATTCCAAGATGAAATACATTCCAATCAAGTTTCACTTTCTACGGGAACAAGTTACAGAGAAGAACACCAAGGTAGAGTATGTTGGGACAACAAAACATATTGCAGATATCTTCACCAAACCTCTTCCAAGGGAGACTTTTGAGTATCTTCAATATGAACTTGGAGTATTTTCAGCCCCACAATGAATGATTTTTGAATGATTTTTATTAGACATGTACACGAGGAAGCATCATGAAGAGAAACATCAGTAGAGATCATAGGCTTACTGACAGGGGGAGCAACCCCAAGGAGAAGTCGTCCTTTTACATTGATATAAAACGGGGAGAGAAAAACAGAGGCATGGAAGAGAAGAGGTATGAAGACAGGGGGAGCCAACACATGAAGGCAGGGGGAGCCAACATGAGCATGACTGTTGCCATTGTTGCATCTAAGTGTTTCCATCAATGAAAAAGGGGGAGATTGTTGAAAGATTAATTATTGCAAGGATTAATTAATTATCGAAAAACATTAATTAATTATGAAAGGATAATTAATTATTGCATGGGTAATTAATTATTGCATGTCATTAATTAATTATCGAAAAAGATTAATTGTCGAAAGTTTAGATATTGGAAGATTGGTTGTCATTGATGTCAACCCTTGAACAAAGTTGCATGTTGAAGTAAAGTGGTAGTAAACAAAATATAACAGGTTGTATGTGAGTTGCATGCCATCATGAGTTGCATGGCAGTTGCATGTTATTAAGAAATATCCCTTTAAGACACATAGAAGAGTCAATTGCAAATCACTTATGTGTCTTCACTTATAAGAATAGAGGTTGGAGATCTGAGGAAATGAGTCGAAGACATAGAAGTCCAGTGATATAAGGAATTTGCAAGAGCCAAGAGTATGGAGACGGGGTTTCATACATGAATTCCTTGAGTATATCAGTGAGTTTCAAGAGGAAAAGAACAGACATCCACGACTTGAAGTGAGGAAAAGCGCAAATACCCACGGGAATATAATACACACAGTTATGGAAATGTGAGAAATATTTGTGAAGATCAGGGATCTAAAACTCAGGTCAGCTACAAGATTGAAGGTATGTCTTCTTGTGTGTATTAGGGTGAGTATTTTGAAGAAATCAGGAATAGGTATATCTCAGTGATTCATAAGCAATTGATTTGGAGAATTCTCTTGTGGATCTTGGTATGAGGTGTGAGTGGTTGCAACCTTGATGAGATTAGTAGCAACAACATGAATATCAGAGACAACAACAACAGGAGGTTATCAGTGACATAGGTAGTGACAGGTTGGTATACATCTATATTTCAGGGCGGTTGGAAGGGGAAAGGAAAGGGGGTTGTAGCCTCCTTCCGGTTGGAGCCAAAAAATTAGGGAGTTGGAGATTCCTTCAGTTTGCAGCCTATACATAGGAGGTTGGATCCTCTTCCAGTTGTAGTTGGAGAAATAGGAAGTTGGTGCTTCCAATGAATGTACTCTTTGATCAATATGAAAAACATTCTGTGTTTTTTTTTCGCATTGGGTTTCTTCGTAAAATCTTGGTGTACTGTGTTTATGTGATGTTTATGATGTTGATGATATTTTGAATGCTCATAATATTTATTGGAGGTTTTATATTGTGATTAAAAGTACTAATTGTTCTCATACTGATTCACCCCCCCTCTTAGTATTCCAACAAGGATCCCCTGGGTCCCTGCCAACTTTGCTACAAGACATAGGGATTCTCACACGTGATGTATACAAACTATACTCAAGAAAGTGTTCATGCTCAGAGAATACTGTAAGTGGATGTTGAGGCTTAAATTCATTACCAAACAACATCCTCTTGATTTGCTAGATCACAACTATGATTTCACGAGTCTTACCATAAAATGAGAACTCATGGAAGAATTGATTCTGATGTGTCTTCCAACATGTTGTTTGTCTTCTTGTCTCCTAGTGCGCGTACCATGCCTTGGGAATTGTTCCCAAAGAATGGAATAATTTATGTGTCCATAGATAGAAGGGAGGGTGCGCAAATTTCCATACTTTTAGAAAATGCACAATGTGTGCAACTGGGTTAGACTAACCATCATATATCTCAAAGGATAACATCTGAATATTCTTTTCCCATTCTTGTCCTAGTTGTTGTACTTGCATTAGTGGAAGAAAATGATATTGTATAACAATCTTGACTTCATCCCAAGAAGAGAGGGTTCCTTTGTGAGTAGCCCACCACCTGGTTGGAGACGACTTCAGAGCTAGGTCAAGTGATGAGATTCTCTGTTCTGCCACAACCTTACCATCCATGTCAATGAGAAAACTATGTAGATATGAGGTACCATCGTATGTTGGATACTCCTTGATTTTTTTTCCAATCCACTCTACTGTGCAGACAGTTGATACCTTCCTTGTTGCCAATTTTCAAAATATTCTTCAGAATATTCATCCACTTACTAAATGATTTGAAAAATTGTGGATCCATATGCAATGGGGTTAATGTAATCTGCTCATTTTCCTGCAGTAAGAGCATACAAATGATCTAGGACGTCTCTCTCCATATTATCATCGGTTAGTTCAGTGTATCTTGGACCTTGATAAGGATCTAGTGGTTGAGTAACCTTCATGCAATCAGATTCGAAGGTCATAGTTTCCTTATTAATAGCGATTATAACATAGTTTTCGTAGGCCCAATCAATTTCTAATAGAGATAGATAAGGATCCTTCTCCCCTATTATCTCAATCACCTCAAAATAAACTATTGTTTTAATGCCAACCAAGTCTACTTCAAGGTTTTGTATCCTCCCCACAAGATATATATAGTACTAATTCGCCATCTGCAACTGAATAGAGGAATATATGAGATTGGGATTTCCCATTACTTCCCAAGTACTCTTTGGAAATATCTTGACATCAGAGCCCAGATCTAACATAACATCCCTGATCTCATAGTCATCGATGTGAGCATTCAACATGAACTCCTTTCCATATCTCCCTTTCCTTCTCTAGATTCTACCTACATTCTTTTTTGGAACATTGGTGGCAATAAATCCTCTAGGTTTCATTCAGCTCCCAATGCCAACTTGATTGTATTCCACAACTTCCCTGTAAGTTGTTCATCATCCAATATTTCAAAAAATAGTTGCAACCATATATCAATATCCTTTTTTGCTTTTCCCAAGGGATCCACCTGAGAAGATGACTCTCTAACAACCTTTAGATGCTATGGATTTGGCTTAATCTTGAGTCCACAACTATAGGTGTTGTACAACTATGAATATACTTAAACATATCAGCTGCACTTTTAAAGAATTCCTTTTGTTGCATTGGATCATACTTGGTATCTTATGGGATGGCCTTCTGTATTTTTAGTTGATGAGGAATTTTTGAGGCTCCACCTGTCTTCACACCTCCTCTAGTGACGATATTAATATTAGGCCCCCCTCTATCACCTATAGTTATGGGTTCAGAATTTATCAGGTTGGTACCTCTCTTATTGGCACGATCTTCCCATTTCACAATAAGGTTAGAACAATCTTCTGTAGCATGGGTTTTATTCTTGCAATGTGCACACCAAGGTATTCTTCTAAGTGGACAGTCTCTCAACAAGTGTCCTTTCTCATCACAATTGTAGCAACGAACTTGTCCTCTTCCACCAGTTCGTCCTCCCTGGTATCCTCCTCCACCTCCATGACCCCTTCCAGGTCTTTGAGGTCCTTCATTGATCCTGAATGCAGATTGATATAGTCTATCCATGAGTGCATCCCAATATCTACACTGATTAGTGTTGTGGGAAGGTGAACCACATAATTCAAAGTGCATGGTATTTAGTGCATGAGTGTACTTTTGTAAAATTGGACAATTCCTTGGGGAATGCCCATGAATTTTGCAGATTTCACAATACTCAGTACTATGACCTCTTTGATTATTCAAGAAGGTGTGGTATTGAAAAGGTACATGGAACAAAGTTGTAGCATCAACCCACACAACTCCTCCCACTGGACAAACTGACAGAGGAGCTATATTAGAGGGTCCTATAACCCTTAGTCTCAGACACTCATTAGCCACATGACCTTTCATGTAACAACGCGTACTCCATAATTGTGGCCAACCTACTTTCATAAGCGTTAAATATTGAATTTTCTCAGTTGACACAATGATTTTTCCCTACAATTGCACAATATTAACATCCTCCAGAGGCCTTATGATTTTGAAGTTCCCTGGGTAACCTGCCATAGCCTCGATCTTCATATCCTACTCTAGTTTCTCTCCCAAAGTGGCTATCCTTTATTGAGTTAAAGGAATACATGTCAAAGGTAACAACCCCTGAATGAACCATTATATTTGATGATGCTCATGGATAGGGTTTTATAACTTCCCTATTGCATATTTAAACCTCTGGTTGTATTCCCAAGTGGACTCATCATCCCTCAACTTTATCTCTCGAAAATTAGAGAGAGCTTATTGTTCTGACTAAGGTAACCAAAATTTCGTTATAAATCTCTACTTAACCCAAGCGAGCATGAAGGATTTCCCTTGAGCCCCTGGCTAAACTTCCTTCATGTACCATTTCAGAGCCTGACCTCTTAGGGTAGTCTGGAACTCAACTAACTTGTTTTGATATAAAGTTCCATGAGACCTCTAGATGGCTTCACACAGAAACCAGTGTTGTTCAATGTCCTCATCACCTTTACCCCAAAATTCATGGTATCATGTGAGAGATCTTGCATGTTGATTCACCATTGAGGGATTTAGAAACCCTACTAAAATGAACCTCGACGGTCCTGTTTGCGATATAACTAAAACATTTCCAGAATTCCGCTACTACTACTACTTGAACTTGCTGGACTTGAAGGATTAGAAATAAAAAAATTGACAGAAATATTTATTGTAGAAATTACCATATTTATAGATGGCGTTGGGGGAATGGGTTATTCAGGGTTGGTTCCTTTACATTTGGAGTGAATTTTTTTGATCTATGGGGTATATTTCGTTTATTGTGCTGCGTTCATATCTTGATGAAATCCGACATCTTTTGGTGTTGCAAGCTCCGATTCTCCCACACCTTCTTTAGGGGTTCTAGATGAGTATTCTTCTTCAGTGGGGGAATTTATCCTTACTCTTTCATCCGTATCTTTTGAACTTCCTTCCTCTTGTCTGCTTCTTCCATGACCTTCACCTTTTTCACCAAGTTTCTCCTTCAAACATCGACTGACCAACCTTCCTTGCCTCTTCAACTCTCACAAATATTCTAACTCTTTCTTATGACTACTCTCAAAGAAAATATCCTTCCACGACTGATCATACCTCTTCATCACTTTTCTCATCTGTTTACACCACCTATTTTCAATAACATCAACCCTATTTTGAGCTCGTTCATCTCTTGCACTTTTCTTTTGACGCCCCCCCATATCTCCTAGAAAATATTCCTTGATATAACTCATGAACCCTCTCATAAATCACCCTCCCTCGAGCACAGCGGTTTACACTACCATATCACTTGAAGGAACAAGAAACATTTCTTTTTCCACTAATAAAATATTTATCCACAAGGGGATTTCCCACAACAGTTTTCCTTTGGCTCCTTCTTTGAATATGACTTATACTTTGGAAAAGGATTGGTGGTTTTCTACAACAAATTCAATAATATAACCCTTAAGAATAGTGTTCAACCAAAAATCCACATCACGAGAGATCATATGATCTAAATGGTGAAGAGTCGATAAACCCTCAACGGTCCAGTTGTATTTCCTTTTGACTTGATCTTTGTATTTTGGTGCTTCTTGAAGGATATCTAACCACTGAAATACCACTTCAGGGAACCTAATCCAAAATATTTCATACTGATCATGAGAAGGTTCTAAATAGAACATCGTTCTTTTCACAACCCTAAAAATTTTGTTCCATAACTCTGCTTCTTGTTGAAAAAATGTGTCACACCTTCTTTCCCACCTATTCTCAATGCCATATTTGTAAATCTAACGAGGAATCCTCTAAAATGTCACTTTAAAGATTGGCCTTGGCAACATAACCATTTCTTGGTGCAATATTAAGACCAAGGTTCTCTAAGGTTTCCAACAAAAGGCACCACTATAGTCTATACACACTGACATATTCATCCTTCCGCAAGGGAAATAAGTGCCACTCAAGGCGTAGCTGAGACTTGGATAATGAAGTGAGTCAGAGAGAACACAACATTAGATTTAACTTAACATTAACTAGAGACATGTAGCATATCCCAAAGATATCCATAAACAATGAACAAATACTTAACCACACAAGAAAGGATTATGGGGCCTAACCCCAAGGGGATCAAAAGAGTCAAAACCGTGAACTCCCCAACTGATCACCGGGGGAGAGAACTCATGTCAAGATCAAGAACACTTGAGCTACCCCCTGGGGCTTCTTAAATAATTCCTTGTTATTTAACTAATATTGACATTAATCCATATCTTGTAGGTCTTCAAACAAAGAGTAAATTTTCATGTCCAGTTCATGTTCCTAGGATGAAATATCGTCATTCAAGAAGTTTAGGAAAGGAGGTGTTCGATGAGTATATGAACTTCCTCCTTAAGAACCATAGGTATCAAACTGTTGAAAAACATATTTTCAATGGGAAATAAGAGACTGCAATTGATCCAAAATTGATCTTTTAAAGACTATGGTTAAGTTTATGCATTAGTTGCTTTACCATTTAGGAATTAAGAGAATACGGAGATGAAATGAAATAATGTTGCAGCCATTAGAACACATAAAGAACAAAAAATACACATAAGAAACAACAAACCATAATTCCAAGAACTTGATAACGAAGTTCACCAAGTGTTGGCTACGTCTCTGGGTCCTGCTTCCAGTGGATGGCAGCTTTATTCCTCTTTCTAATGCTCAATTGCATCAATGCAAGCTTTATAAACCACTGCAAAAAGGCTTACCAAGCTGCTGCAAATGCTCTTTAGGAACTGATTACAAAATCCTCCTAATAATCCTCTCACAATTGGGCTCAAAAGGCCTCTTACATTACAAGAAATGGCAAAAAGATCACTCCTATACAAGCATTCTCATCTTCAAACCTACATAAAAACTCCTCCTTTTGGCCTCCAAATGACTGTGTTTAAATAGAAAATGAGTTTAGGGTCGAAATCCAAATTCCCCCCAAATTTTTGGCCTTAGATTGGTCTTAGAACCCCTTCAGAGGGCCAAAAATCCTCAAAAATCACTAAAAATCAGCTAAAAATCCACTAAAATAAGGTCAAAACCCACTTTTGGCTAAACATTTGTTTAAGCCACCAAGAATAGGTCGCACGCCCCTTTATCTGGTCATATGGGATTCATATGGCCTGGAGCTAGGCCCTTTAGGGCCCTGCGCCCATGCACGCCCCTGGTCACAACCCCTATCATATGACCTACCACCCAACATGGTGCGCCTCCCTTAGCCATGAACAGGTGCTTAAGTTATATTTTTTTTAAAAGTGGATGTATTTCTAAAGTTTGGTTCTTGTCTTTGTGGCTAGTGCATTAGTGCTAGGACTTTGTTATGTTGATAAGTCATAGGTTTGACTCTCATGGAGTCATATTACATTTTCCATTCGACCATTTTAGGCCCCATCTAGGGTGACACGTGGCACACTATGGTTGGGCCACGTGTCAGCCCATGGTTGGCCAAACCCATACCATGTGGACCAATCACTCCTTTCCACTTATCAATATCAGAAACTACCAAATGTTGAGATCTTAAATGCCACGTGCTAGTTGCAGGACCTACCACTTGTCTAACACAAAAACTACCAAGTGTCGCATGCTGAAGATGCCATGTGTCCCTTTGACCCTTTGACTTTTTGCTAGAGAAGACCAATTTTTCCAACTGCCATAACTTTCTCATACGACGTCTGTTTTTCTACCCATTTGCGCCACCATAAATCTTGCAACGAGCACTTCGCGATCATGCCATTTTCTTGAGCATTTGAGATTTTTTTTTTTTAGGCCTTTCTGGATCCAGTTGGATCACACTTCTCCACTAAGACCTTTTGGTCCTCCAAAAGGGTATTAACTAGTCATCAAGTGTGGGATAGGCCTCCCCACTTGTCCTTTGTCTTTAAACTCTATCTCGTGCACTTGTCATGTCATAATCAATTACATAATAACCATGACAACTAAAAGCATATTGTTATCCATTTGAACTCGTTCACATCTTTCTAAATACACTACCGTCCATGTAGAAAACATTATCAGCGATAATATCAGAAATATGACTGAAATTGAACCAATATGTTGGATGTGCTTGCACAACATTAAGTTATCTTGAAGCAAAGTATGATTGAACTCCCATCCTACAACCATATCATGTTCATGCTTAAGATCAACTGCTTTACTTGGCACAATTATAGGTGTATTTCTTGAATAAGTTTCCTTCTTTAATTGTTCCATTGTTAGAAGAGATTGCTTTTCTTTTATGTGATGAGAATGTACAACATATTATGTCCCCTCTTTAGTTAAGTGATATTGGTTTTGTTCCCTGTAGAAGATTGCTCTGTGATCATATAAATAAGGGCTACCTAAGACCATTCCACATGTTTCTAGCAGCACCACATCACATATTACTTCATCCACATACTTAGTTGTAATTGAAAACTTTATGGTACATTGCTTTGTTATGGGAAATTTGTGATCTTTGCTTATCAAATTTAGTGAATAGGGTTTGCGATTCATCTTAGTGTTTAATCCCAATTTCTTAACTAGTTCTTATGAAAATAAGCTAGATTGAGATCCACTATCTATCAATGTGTCGATCTTGGTATGTTTAATTATGACCCTTATATGAAACAATTTACTTCTTGAATCAAAACCATCACCAATTTTACCTGACAAACCAACTGCTATGATTTTAGACTCATCACCTGAATCTGACCCCAAGTCTGTCGGTCGTGTTGTTGTTGCAACTTTTTTCCTCCCTTTACTCTCTTTGAACCACTTTGGTTTCTTCTCTGAGTGCAATTGCCAACAATTCTCATCATCGTTCCCTTATTTATTGCAATGCTTGCAAGAGAGATTCTCTTCCTTCACTATCGCTGAATTTGATTTCTTCCCATTCACTTTTCCTTTTCATTCTTTCTTTGAAGATAATTCCCCTGATACACTAACTCTAGTTTTCCTTGCTTCAATATACGTTTCTTGAACAAAAACCTCATTAATATTAGTAGGTCCAAACATAAACACAATATTACGAATACAAGAAGGAAAACCTCCTATATACTTCATAAGAGTTTCTTATGTAGTCAATGGAACATCTAACATCAAATTCATCTTACGAAATTCATCTATATATTCCTGCACCGATTGTCCTTTTCTTAACTTAAGACTTTGCCATTCAATTAAAGCCTTTTCCTTGTATCCCAATGGATACAATTGTTTTCTAAGTGCAGAAATAAAATCATGCCATGATGGAAAAATCTTACCAACTTGTTGAGTTCCATGTTGCATTTTACTTTGCCACGAGATGAGAGTTGTTCCTTCAAGACAAAGCGATGCCAATTTGATTTTGGTTTCCTCATATTTTATTTGCTACACATTACAATATACCTCCATCTGTATAACCCAATTATCACATTTCTTAGCATTAACTTCGCCATCATAGATAGGAAAAACAAATTTCAAATCAAGTTTAAGTAATGGCATGTCAGGATTATGTTTATGAGAATGTTTTCTTGTAGAGGTAGTATTCGAACTTGTACTTGAAGAAGAAGAAGATGATGAAGATGAAGGAGGTGAAGGAGGATATTTTGGAGGGTCCTCTCCTTCTTCACTTGTGGATTGCTTTGAAGATTCTCCTTGAACCGCTCTCTTCCGTTCCAAGTAATCATCATACAACACTTTTACCGTCTCTAACATGGAAAATGAAGTTATTTGAAACTCTCTTTCGTTTTGAGAAAGTCCTTCTTCCGATGCCATATTATCACTTTGAGATGTCCTCTTTCTTGATCCAATCTCTTGATATCCTTCTACAATATATCCTTCACCATGACTTAGCTTTTCCCTGGTAATCATGAAAACTCAAACAACCAATTGTCAACCTACTCTGATACCACTTGATCCAAAATTGATCTTTTAAAGACTATGTTTAAGTTTATGCATGAGTTGATTTACCATTTAGGAATTAAGAGAAGAAGGAGATTAAATGAAATAATGTTGCATCCATTAGAACACATAAAGAACAACAAATTCACATAAGAAACATCAAACCATAATGCCAATAACTTGATAACGAAGTTCACCAAGTGTTGGCTATGTCTCCGGGTGAACGCTTTATTCCTCTTTCTAATGCTCAATTACATCAATGCAAGATTTACACACTGCTGCAAAAAGGATTACCAAGCTGCTGAAGATGCTCTTCAAAAACTGATTAAAAATTACTTCCAATAATCCTCTCACAATTGGGCTCAAAAGGCCTCTTACATTACAAGAAATGGCAAAAAGATCACTCTTTTAAAAGCATTCCCATATTCAAACCTGCATAAAAACTCCTCCTTTTGGCCTCCAAATGACTGTGTTAAAATAGAAAATGAGTCGAGGGTCGAAATCCAACTTCCCCCCAAATTTCTTGCCTCTGATTGGACTCATAACCCCTTAAAAGGGCCAAAAATCCTCAAAAAACACTAAAAATCAGGTAAAATCCACTAAAATAAGGTCAAAACCCACTTTTGGCTAAAAAATTGGTTAAGCCCCCAAGAATAGGGAACACACCCATTTATCTGGTCATATGGGAGTCATATGGCCTGGAGCTAGGCCCTTAGGGCCCTGTACCCATGTATGCCCCTGGTCACAACCCATGTCATATGACCTGGAGCCCAACATGGTGCGCCTCCCTTAGCCATGAAAAGGTGCTTAAGTTAGATTTTTAAAAAAAGTGGATGTATTTCTAAAGCTTGGTTCTTGCCTTTGTGACTAGTGCATTAGTGCTAGGACTTTGTTATGTTGATAGGTCATAGGTTTGACTCCCATGGAGTCAGATTACATTTTCCATTCGACCCTTTTATGACCCATCCAGGGTGACACGTGGCACCCTGTGGTTGGGCCACGTGTCAACCCATGGTTGGCCAAAACCATACAATGTGGACCAATAACCCCTTGCCACTTTTGAATAAGAAATTGCCAAATGTCGAGATCTGAAATGCCATGTGTTAGTTGCAGGATCTTCCACTTGTTGAGCACAAAATCTTCCAAGTGTCGCATGTTGAATATGCCATGTGTCCCTTTGACCCTTTGACTTTTTGCTAGAGAAGACCAAATTTTCCAACTGCCATAACTTTCTCATATGACGTCCATTTTTTGATCCGTTTGCACTGTCAAAAATCTTGCGACGATCACTTTACGATCATGCCATTGTCTTGAGAATTTGAGAACTTTGATTTTTAGGCCTTTCTAGATCCAGTTGGATCACACCTCCCCACTAAGACCTTTTGGTCGTCCAAAAGGGTATTAACCAGTCATCAAGTGCGGGATAGGCCTCCCCACTTGTCCTTTGTATTTAAACTCTGTCCTGTGCACCTTTCACATCATAATCAATTGCATAATAACCATGACAACTGAAAGCATATTGTTAGCCATTTGAACTCATTCACATCTTTTTGAATCCACTACCATCCATGTAGAAAACTTTAGCAACGATGATATCAGAAATATGACTGAAATTGAACCAATATGTTTGATGTGCTTGCACAACATTAAGTTATATTGAAGCAAAGTATGATTGAAATCCCATCCTACAACCATCTCATGTTCATGCTTAATATCAACTGCTTTAATTGGCACAATTATAGGTGTATTTCTTGCATAAGATGCCTTCTTTAATTGCTCCATTGTTAGAAGAGATTGATTTGATTTTATGTGATGAGCATGTACAACATATTATGTCCCCTCTTTAGTGAAGTGATATTGATTATGTTCCTTGTAGAAGATTTCTTTGCGATCATATAAATAAGTCCTACCTAAGACCATTCCACATGTTTCTGTTGGCACCACATCACATATTATTTCATCCACATACTTAGATGTAATTGCAAACTTTATGGTACATTTATTTGTTATGGGCAATTTGTGATCTTTGCTTATCCAATTTAGTGAATAGGGTTTGTGATGCATCTTAGTGTTTAATCCCAATTTCTTAACCAATTCTTTTGAAATTAAGTTAGATTGAGATCCACTATCTATCGATGTGTCGATATTGGTATGTTTCATTATGACCCTTATATGAAACAATTTACTTCTTGAATCAAAACCATCACCAATTTTACCTGACAAACCAACTGCTGTGATTTTAGACTCATCACCTAAATCTGACCTCAAGTCTATCAGTCGTGTTGTTGTTGCAACTTTTTGCCTCCCTTTCCTCTCTTTGAACCACTTCAGTTTCTTCTCTGGGTGAAATTCCCAACAATTCTCATCATCGTGCCCTTATTTCTTGCAACGATTGCAAGAGAGCTTCTCTTCCTTCACTGCCACTGAATTTTCTTTCTTCCCATTCCATTTTACTTTTCCTTCTTTCTTTGAATATGATTCCCTTGATATACCAACTCCAATTTTCTTTGCTTCAATAAACATTCCTTGAACAAAAACCTCATCAAGATTAGTAGGTCCAAACATAAACACAATATTACAAATATAATCAGGAAAGCCTCCTATATACTTCATAAGAGTTTCTTGTGTAGTCAATGGAGCATCTAACATCAAACCCATCTTATGAAATTCATCTGTATATTCCGACACCGATTGTCCTTTTCTTAACTTAAGACTTTTCCATTCAATTAAAGCCTTTTCCTTATATCCCAATGGATAGAACTGTTTTCTAAGTGCAGAAATAAAATCATGCCATGATGGAAAAAACTTACCAACTTGTCGAGTTCCATGTTTCATTTTACTTTGCCACCAGATGAGAGTTGTGCCTTCAATACGAAGCAATGGCAATTTGATTTTGGTTGTCTCATCTTTGATTTGATGCACATTACAATATACCTCCATCTGTCTAACCCAATTATTAAGTTTCTCATCATTAAATTCGCCATCATACATAGGAAAAACAAATTTCACATCAAGTTTAAGTAATGGCATGCCAAGCTTATGTTTATGAGAATATTTTCTTGTAGAAGTACCATTCAAACTTGTACTTTAAGAAGAAGATGATGATGGAGATGTCGGAGGTGAAGGAGGTGAAGGAGGATAATTTAGAGGGTCCTCTCCTTCTTCACTTTTGGATTACTTTAAATATTCCCCTTGAACCGATATCTTTTGTTCCAAGTAATCATCATACAACACTTTTACCATCTCCTACATGGAAAAGAAAGTTCTTTGAAACTCTCTTTTGTTTTGAGAAAGTCCTTCTTCCAATTCCATCTTCTCACTTTGAGATGTCCTCTTTCTTGATCCAATCTCTGGATCTCCTTCTACAAGAACTCTTTCACCACAACTTAACTTTTCCCTGGTAATCATACAAAATCAAATAACCAACTATCAACCTGTTCTTATACCACTTGATCCAAAATTGATCTTTTAAAGACTATGGTTAAGTTTATGCAAGAGTTGATTTACCATTTAGGAATTAAGAGAAGAAGGAGATTAAATTAAATAATGTTGTAGCCATTAGAACACATAAAGAACAACAAATGCACATAAGAAACAACAAACCATAACGCCAAGAACTTGATAACGGAGATCACCAAGTGTTGGTTACGTCTCTAGGTCCCACTTCTAGTGGATGACCACTTTATTCCTCTTTCTAATGCTCAATTACATCAATGAAAGATTTACAAATTGCTACAAAAAGGATTACCAAGCTGCGGCAGATGCTTGTCATGAACTGATTACAAAATCCTCCCAATAATCCTCTCACAATTGGGATCAAAAGGCCTCTTACATTACAAGAAATGGAAGAAAGATCACTCGTTTACAAGCATTCCCATCTTCAAATATGCATAAAAAATCCTCCTTTTGGCCTCCAAATGACTGTGTTTAAATAGAAAACGAGTTGAGGGTCGAAATCCAACTTCCCCCCAACTTTTTGGCCTCAGATTGGGCTCAAATCCCCTTTAGAGGGCCAAATATCCTCAAAAATCACTAAAAAGCAGTGAAAAATCCACTAAAATGAGGTCAAAACCCACTTTTGGCTAAAAAATTGGTTAAGCCCCCAAGAATAGGGCATGCACCCCTTTCTCTGGTCATATGGGAGTCATATGGCCTGGAGCTAGGCCCTTTAGGTCCCTGCGCCCAAGCGCACCCCGGGTCACAACCCCTGTCATATGACCTAGCGCCCAACAGGGTGCGCCTCCCTTAGCAATGGAAAGGTGCTTAAGTTAGATTTTTTAAAAAAGTGGATGTATTTCTAAAGTTTGGTTCTTTCCTTTGTGGCTAGGACTTTGTTATGTTTATAGGTCATAGGTTCAACTCCCATGGAGTCAGATTAAATTTTCCATTTGGCCCTTTTAGGTCCCATCCAGGGTGAGATGTGGCACCCTGTGGTTAGGCCACGTGTCATCCCATGGTTCTCCAAAACCATACCATGTGGACCAATCACCCCTTTCCACTTGTCAACATCAGAAACTGCCAAATGTCGAGATTTGAAATGCCATGTGTTGGTTGCAGGAGATGCCACTTGTCGATCACAAAATCTGCCAAGTGTCACATGTTGAAGATGCCACGTGTCCCTTTGACCCTTTGACTTTTTGTTGGAGAAGACCAAATTTTCCAAGTGCCATAACTTTCTCATACAACGTCCATTTTTCGATCCGTTTGCGTCACCGAAAATATTGCGACGAACACATCACGATCATGTCATTTTATTGAGCATTTGAGAACTTTGATTTTTAGGCCTTTCTGGATCCAATTGGATCACACCTCCCCACTAATACCTTTTGGTCCTCCAAAATGGTATTAACTAGTCATCAAGTGCGGGATAGGCCTCCCCACTTGTCATTTGTCCTTAAACTCTGTTCTGTGCACCTGCAGCATCATAATCAATTGCATAATAACCATGACAATTGAAAGCATATTGTTATCCATTTGAAATATGACTGAAACTGAACCAATATGTTTGATGTGCTTGCACAAAATGAATTTATCTTGAAGCAAAGTATGATTGAACTCCCATCCTACAAACATCTCATGTTCATGCTTAAGATGAACTACTTTACTTGGTACAATTATAGGTGTATTGCTTTTATAAGATTCCTTCTTTAATTGTTCCATTGTTAGAAGAGATTGATTTGTTTTTATGTGATGAGCATGTACAACATATTATGTCTCCTCTTTAGTTAAGTGATATTGATTCTATTCCCTGTAGAAGATTGCTTTGCGATCATATAAATAAGGGCTACCTAAGACCATTCCACATGTTTCTAGTGGTACATCACATATTACTTCATCCACATACTTAGATGTAATTGGAAACTTTATGGTACATTGCTTTGTTATAGGAAATTTGTGATCTTTGCTTATCCAATTTAGTGAATAGGGTTTGTGATGCATCTTAGTGTTTAATCCCAATTTCTTAACCAATGTTTCTGAAATTAAGTTAGATTGAGATCCACTATATATCAATGTGTCGATCTTGGTATGTTTCATTATGACCCTTATATGAAACAATTTACTTCTTGAATCAAAACCATCACCAATTTTACCTGACAAACCAACTGCTGTGATTTTAGACTCATCACCTGAATCTGACCCCAAGTTTGTTAGTCATGTTGTTGTTGCAACTTTTTGCCTCTCTTTCCTCTCTTTGAACCACTT